>JZKD02S1925155.1:17254-41537 GCA_000966675.3 Picea glauca | reverse complement strand
GTGAAGGTGAAAACTTGATGGGGTTAATTCCGATGGGGAGCTCTGATGAGTTTGAAAACTATTTTCTTAAAAATAACTAAATAGTCCAAACATGTTGGAGGGTTGACACATGTCCTAAAACATCAATCCATTTTTTATGGTATGAGTGACATGAAGCCATGTGGGTGCCATGTAGATATGGAATAACAATTCTTGAAAACCTAAAAAGACCATAACATTTTATTTGGAACTCCATTTTGAGCATGGTTACAATCATCGAAAAACTCTCAAAAGGCCAAACTAGATTACAAGATCGGAATTGGATTTAGAGGGGTGATTAAGAAAGTTGGTTTGAGAAAGAAAAGAGAAAATATGTACACCCCACCAGCCTAAGGAGAGGTAAGAGCCTAAGAAGGTAATCCCAAGAAGGTTCATGATTAGGATGAAGGTTCTATATGAGTAATCAGGGTTCCAACCACATAATACAATACAATAAAATTTAGGCCTTGGAACAAAAGTAGAAATAAAAGATAATGTATATGGAGATAAGAACATATTTGGTTTGGGTTCAAAAATACTAGGCTCAATTCCAAATGCAGGAGTCAATAAGGATCAAGATCTGGATTAGAGAGAAGCCTATCCAAGAGGAACAATATCAAGGGATTTTCATAGGTATGACAAGACCGAAATGATGAAGTAGGAAAATATGGGGTTTCCCAAAGCATTTTTTTCATTAACTAAAATAGTTTTTCTTGGGTTCCATATGTGTTATATGTCCAACTATGCATGATCTTATGTTTAAGCATTATCTTCTTAAATACTTGAAGGATCAGAAGAACCTAGTAAGAACTTGACTTGGCACCCTTTTCCTGCAACCACAGAAAGAATAAACTTTGTTAAACAAGGAACGAGATACTTGCCAACATGTTGTAAACGTCACATTCTTTTCCTTTGATTTTAACAAACTTATAAACAAGCATTGAGTTTGTTTGCAAAATGAAGAAATGAAGAGGAGAGGTTTCTCAAATACAATTGTCCATGATCTAGAATGTTGTAGATAAATGCCATGATAGCTTCATGCACCTAATATCAAATTCGTAGAAAGGATTGGTGACCTTTTTATTCAAGTTAAGAGTTTGAAACCAAATAATATGATCAATACATGAGAGCATAAAGATGAAGAAATTAGGCATAACATGCAAGCAAGAGGACGCAAATTCCAAACATGTTCTTCATTTAAGTCATCCATTCAAAAATCCTCAAGAAAAAACTCATTCAAGGCATACAATAGAACATCAACCTCTTTAGACATATAGGATCATCAAATACTTTGAAATTTGTACAAGGTCCCAAAGATAATTTGTCAATTTCATCATACAAATGTCAACGAAGCATCATAAGACAATAAGCATTGTGAAGACATTTTAAATCATAGATCACACGGATTAAGAAACCTCCACAAATACAATCATCAATAAAGATCAAACCCCCAAATCCCTCAAAGTAGATGAAGAATAAAAATTAGGCTCATAGTAGTAGACGATTAGGGATTAGTGTTGAAATTTTAGTAGGGGGGGGATTTCCTTTTGCTTGTAAAATAAAAAGTAATGGGGGTTTGTTGTGGCCACAACATGAAGCAAGTATTATTCAAAAGGTTGATTGACATACTCACCACTATTTTCTGATATCACGGACTTGATGGGTTAACCACATTGCTTTTCAGAAAAGGCCCAAAACTCCTTGAACTTTTCAAAGACAAGGTTCTTATTCTTAAGAAAGTAAACCCATGTAAAGCGAGAGAAATCATCCATGAAAGTCAAAATGTACCTTTCACCTGCCAGTGAACGTATATTGATGCACCAGACATCACTATGAACCATTTTCGATAGGTTTTGTTCTCTCCCAATTTTCCAAAGTTGAATGGCACCTAATGATGATTCCCAAGCACACAACCCTTACAAAATTCTTTAGGGGGAAACACCTTCAAAAATCCAGAAACCATTTTTTGAGTTGCCAGTGCTTGTAGAATTCATAAATTCAAGTGTCCAAGTTACTCAAGCCAAATTCAACTTCTCTCATCGGTGTGAGAAACAAGTGCAGACAGTTCAGTGTCAAGTCGAGTTGTGTCATGAAATTTGTACAAGATTGTTTTCGGTTTGAGAACCTCACCAATGAAAATTTACTTTCCTTTCTTTATATCATGAACATAGAACCGATCTAGCCAAAATTCCATAATATTTCTTTTATGTGTTAGATGAGAAACAAACAAAATATTGGCACTGAGGCTTGGCACATGATATACATAGAAAATATTCCCATGTCGATAGGAAACATCACCCTGATCAACAACATCTAGAGAAAAACCATCAGCAACATATATTTTTCTCTCCTTAGCTTCATCCAACCATGTGAAAATGGAGGAATCCTTAGCCATGTGATGAGTTCCCCCAGAGTTTTCTTCCCATTTTTTTTGTGTAGAATGAGAAAGAAAGGCATGGGAAGTCCCAACTTGGAAGGTGAAATTATCAGGGGGTTGGCGTACAACAGACACGTCTGCTTCAAGGTGTTTAACCTTCTCCTCTAAATAGTCTCTCTTATTATAACATACTTTATCCACATGTTCATTCTTTCCACAGTACTGACATGTCTTCTTCTTTTGACTTCGTCAGGGAACACTTGTCTATATTTGAGGTTTCTGGTCACGTCATGCAAGTTTCTGTGTAGAAGTATCAAACTGTACTCTATCCCTACGATCCATCTTTCCCTTTCCCTTGAGAAAGTGGGCATGGTGTTTACCACAAAGATTTATTTCTTCAAGAATTATATTTTGATCAGTAATCAAAATACCACAAAAATATTCAAAGGTGTAATTCTTACCATATTCCTTACATGCTTACCAGTTGGTGCATAAAGTCTACATGAACAAATTGAATGGTGTTATCGAGTTCATCAGGACCAGCTCAATGAGTTGTCCATATTTCTTCTAATAGTTCTTTCCACATTCTCCCAATTTCAACTGGAGTTATTTGACATGTGCCAAATAGTCCTCCATTCTGAAAAAATAATGAGGAATGAGAGCGAACAACTCTTTCTCCAACTGCATGACATGGATCTCGTCGAATCCATCGAACAATGACTTCAACTTCTTCTAAAATTGATGAGGGAAGTCAATTCTCCCACACGATGTAGGTCGTGATGACCCCTACATCCTCATCCTTCTTACCATCAATAGTGAACATCTCTTGATTGTCTATTGGATCTAGGATTGCGACCTTTGTATATTTCCAAATTCCTTTTCTCTTCAGTAGGGATTCCATATATAGTTCCCATACTACATAATTTGAACAATTTAGAACAACATGATCAATCTTCGAAGCCATCTTCTATATCTAGAGAGAAACTAGTTGATTTCAATAAGTTTCAATCAACAAACCACTAGCCCAAAGTCATTAGCACAACAAATGTGACTCAACAAGGTTTGCAGATAAAGGGGAGAGGTTTTAAACCATCATCTATGATATCATGTTCAGGAATAGGGTGGAACATGACATGAAACAAAAAACATATAAATTTATACAATCGAAGAGGAACAAAGAATATTGAAGATAAATGGTGGGTTTTAAGACACCGTTACAACACTTAAGCAAAGTGATTTGTGATTAGAACATCACAGTGCATGTTTCACATCTTGATATATATGATCTATTACAAAATATCCATAATGAAAAGAACCCAAGGGGTCTTATTTTTATAGCCTCAATATCTAACTAATTTCCATATAATCCATAAGATCCTGTCCACATGTAACCGTCAGTTGCTAGAGTTGAATCTATCAAATTCATGTTGTCGAGTCATATTTAAAAGGATTCTTGACCTGACCACCTAGGAATCTGACTCATAGTGTATTTTTTGGATAGTAGATCCACCACCTAACTATATTCGATTGTTGGTCGACTTTCTGACCGACAGGAACGTCAACTACTTGACCAAATAGTGTAGTGTGTTCGTCAATCGCCCGACTAAATAAACCCAAGATATGTGTGATGAACCATCAATGATTGATGTTCCAACACAATTGACTTACCATATTGTTAAATGCATTGATATGATCTATCATGAATTCAACATCAATCATCCTTAGGAGGCACAACCTCTCTTCAAGGAAAAGTTTGTTTACCAAGGACTTAAACTAATATAATTTGAGTTAATGGATTAGGGTTTTGGATTTTGTGGAATACCTAAATATTTCATTATGTATAGTCAAGTTATTACAATGAATAACATAGAGGTGTGGCTCTAAGGTTTTCCATTTTTCCCAATTAAGGGTTTCTAGGGTAAAACTCTATGTATTGTGTGTGTGTGTGTGCCATTGTTGTTCTTTCTATTTTGCTTAAGAATTTGTATTCTTTGTTTCACTACAAAGGCTTAAAACTTATATTTGGTATTAGAGTGAGATTATTGTCTTTAGGGGGGAACCTTTGTTTCTAAGGGTTTGGCTCATTTTTTATAGAGAAATCTTATCTTGGGTTTGTGATAAACCTGGTTTCAATGGGAGCTCTACAGTGGTGATTCGTGTGTTGAAAGAGAATGGTGACAAGTTCTTGAATTGATATTGAGAAATTTAATGGTCAAATCTTTAAGCTATGGAAGCTCAATATGGAGGAACTTCTTGTAGACATAGAACGATGGGTCATTGTGGATCCTGGTACTGCACCTACAAGTATGGCGATGCCAGACTAGATGAAGTTGGATAGGAAAGCAATGAGTACAATTAGGTTTTTTTTTTCATATTTTTTGTTACTAAATGTCTCAATAGAAGCTACATCCAAGGAATTATGGGATAATTTAGGGAATTTGTGTTAGTATAATTCCCTAGTAAACAAATGTTTCCTTTTAAAAAAATTGTACCTCATATGGATGAATGACTAAATCTCTGTGAAAAAGCATAGAAATTCCTTTAACACTATGGTAAGTTAGTAGTTGTTTGTCGATATTAAAATTTCTAATGAAGATAGTGCATTAGTTTATTGTGTTCTTTGTCAGATTCATGGGATAGTCTAGTTGTAGATATGGGGAGTGATGCAACCACATTAAAGTTTGATGATGTGGTTGCATCCTTACTATCAAATGAAATGAGGCAGAAAACCATGGGTAGTCAAAGCACAGATGCATTATTTGTAAGAGTTCTTTCCTAGGATATAAATAAAAATAAGTCCTTAGGGGGACATACAAATATATAGGTGAATATAAATATCTAGGAACATTCTTAAGGAAGTGTTGGAAATGTTGTAAAATTGGGAATTACAAGAAGGATTTTAGATTTTAAAAAGTTGATAAAGGGAAGGGATCTGATGATGTTCCTTCCAAAGAAGAGAATACCTTTTCAGAGGAAGGAGGGTATGTGTATTTGGATTCTTCAAGAACACATGAAAATCATAATGTGTGGTGTTCAGCTCGGGTACTTATTTTCATATGATTCCTCATAAGGAGTGTTTTTGTGAATATGAAAAGTAAAGTGGAGGTGATGTTTTCTTAGAGGATGAATTCACAGCTAAAATCATAGGATTTGGAAGAGTCAAGTTGTTCCTCAAGGATGGAAGGATTAGAACACTCCCTAGGATTTTACACATTCCAAAGATGGCTAGAAACTTGATATGAGTAAGTAATTTGAGTGATGTAGGTGTACATACTATGTTTGAAAAGGAAACCTACAAAATGGTTTGAGGAGAACTAGTGTTGATGAGGGGAGTTTGGAATGGAACTCTATACAAAATGTTGGGAATCATTAATGTTGATGGGTGTAATATTTTTGTTGTTCTTAAGGGTGGAAATGAAGAAGACATTATCCCTACAGTCTCTGGAGAAAATACAATGCTATGGCATAAAAGACTAGTACATATTGGAGAGAAGGGCCTTCAATCATTACATGGTAAAGGTATGATTGAAGGTATGTATAATTTCACACTATATTTTGATTTATGTGAAAATTGCATATTTGGTAACCATAATCAAGTAAAATTCTCATATGGTGCTACAAGAGAAAATGGAACCTTACAATTTATACATAGTTATGTGTTTGGACCTGTGTCTATTCCATCACTAGGTAAATTTGTGTATTATGTTTAATTCATAGATTATTTCTCAAGGAATGCATGGATTTATTTCCTCCAAAAGAAAACTGAGGTATTTGATAAATTTAAAGAACTTAAGTCTCTTGTAGAGAATTAGAAAGATAACAAAATAAAGGTGTCAAGGAAAAATTATGGTGGATATTTTTTGCATAAATGAATTCGATGAATTATGTAAAAAGTGTGGAATAACAAGGAAAAAGACTACTCCATACACACCTCAACATAATGGAGTTGAAAAAAGGATGAATAAGACATTGATGGAAGGGAAAAGATCATGCTCAGTGGTGTTAGGTTAGGATAGGAATTCTGAGTAGAGGTTGCGGATACTGCATGTTACTTAGTAAATCAATCATCCTCTTAAGCCTTGGTTGAAGAAAATCCACATGAGGCATGGACTGGTAAAAAACCCTCTCTTTAACATCTCATAGTTTTTGGTTATGACGCTTGTGTACATGTTCCAAAGGAAAATGCGAACAATCTAGATAATAAAGTTGAAAAAATGCATCTTTATTGGTTATAAATATGGTATAAAAGTTATAAACTTTGGAACCCATTAACTAAAAAATTATTTGCAGTAAGGATGTTGTTTTTAAAGAGGGTTAAAGATGTTCCCAAACAAGAAGTGCTACCAAGGGAAAAATAACTAGAGATAGTAGAGTTTGATTTGAAGGATGAAGAATCGAACTTGAAAAAAGAATATGAATAAGAAGAAGAAGAACTTGATACTTTAGTTTTGAGGAGATCGGTCTAGGAAAGGAGGCAACCAGAAATGTATACTCCACCTAATTTTCATTCTAGATTTTTTTATTATGTGTTATTGATGATGATCCTAGAACTGTTAGGGAGGCAGTGGATTCATAGGATAGTGAACTCTGGAAGAAGGTCATGGTTAAGGAAATGGTTTATTTGGATAAGAATGATACTTGGGATCTAGTTGAGCTTTCATATAGAAGAAAACTCGTTGGTAGAAAATGGGTGTTTAAGAAGAAGTTGAATGCAAAAGGTAAAGTGGAGAAGTACAAAGCTTGATTAGTAGAAAAAGGATATTCCCAAGTGGAGGGAATTGATTTTGGTGAATTTTTTTCTCCTATGGCTAAATTCATTTACATTACATTTATTTTTTCTGTTGCTACTGCTTTTGATCTTGAATTAGAGAAAATGGATGTGAAGACAATATGTCTACATGGGGATCTTGAAGAAGAAATCTACATGGAACAACCAGAAGGTTTTGTAGTGAACGGGAAGAAAGAGTTGATTTGCAAGATAAAAAAAAGTTCCTATATGGATTATGTCAAGCAAGGTAATGGAATGGAATGAGTAACTCCACACTTGGACATATTTCATTAACATGAAACCTTAATAAATACATTCATATGACCATTCGGTTTCACCTTCTCAGTGAACATTCCTACCACCTATGACCCTTCACATTTCTAATATTTACAATATTATTAACAAATTACCATAATATGAGGATTAGGTATTCAACATTTCCCCCATTAATCCAAAAGGGTGTTTGTGAGTCCAAGCATCATTTTGAACCTTTAAATTTTTTCTCTTCTAATTGCTTTGGTGAATATGTCCACAATTTACTCATTTTTGGAACAATGTCTCAAGTGAATAGTCTTGGCCTCTACATGATATTGAATTAGGTGATACTTTGTTTCGATGTTCTTAGTTTTATCGTGGAATCTAGGATTCTTGGCCAACTTGATTGCAAAATTATTTTCCACTAGAAGAGGAGTAGAATTCACCTATTTCTCCTACAAATATTCAAGTATTTTCCTGAGCCACAAAATCTCCTTGTTACTTCTACAACTGCCACATATTATACCTTTGTTGTGGAATCTACTAGAAATTATTTTTTGTGTGATCTCCAAGAGACAACTATTGATCCAAGACTCGTGAGATAGCCTAAGTTGACACTTTGTTTTTTTTATCCCCAACAAAGTTTGAATCAGAATATCCAATCAAGTTGAAGTCATCCACCTTAGAGTACTTTATTCCAAAATATTTAGTTCCCTTCAAGTATTTTACAACTTTTTTTTCAATAGACAAATTTCCTTCACAAAGTTTTTGCATGAACCTGGAAAGAATCCCATCAATAAATAAAATATATAGTCTATTGGAGGTAAGGTAGATAAGACTTCCCACAAGCTATATGTACTTGGTTTCATCCTCTAATTTATTCCCTTCTTTTGATGTGAGCTTCAAATTATTTTCCATTGGAGTAGAGACAAGGTTACTCTTAGCCATGCCAAACTTGTTCAATAATCGTCCAATGTACTTTTTTTGAGAGATGAATATGTACTTTGTATTTTGAATCACTTCAATGCCCAAATAGTAGTGAATATGTCCCAAATATGTCATCTCAAAGCCTTTCCTCAACTCTATTTTTATGAATGCAATACAACTTTCATTGTTCCCTATTATCAATAGATCATCTACATACACTACAAGATATACCACAATTTTTTGAACTTTATTGGCAAACAAAGTTGCATTGTCAAGATTGAAGTGCTAGAAATTCAATTTCAAAAGATGATTAGTTAGCTTTTCATACTAGGGTTGTGGTGCTTGTTTCAGGCCATTCAAGGTTTTGATGAGCTTGCATACTTTATGTTCTTGTCCCTTCAAAACAAAAACATATGGTTGAGACAAGAAGACATTCTCTTTCAAGTCTCCATAAAAGAAAGTAGTCTTCACATCTGTTTGATGAACTTTCCATCCGTTATGTGTTGCCAAGGAAAAGAGAGTACAAATGGTAGCCCATTTTGTTTTGGGGGGGGAAGTCTCCTCACAATCAATACCTTATTTATGTGCAAATCCTTTTTCCATGAGCCTTGGTTTGTGCTTGTCAAGTGAGCCATATGATTTGTACTTCTTCTTGAATACCCACTTCTAGCCAATTAGTTTGGTTATGAATGGAGGGTCCACTAACTTCCACATCCCATTCTTGATGAGAGAAGCATACTCCTTCTGCATGGATTATTTCCACTCAACATGAGAAGTGGCCTCTTCAAAGGAATTTGTTTAAAATTTAGTAGATAAATTCAAATCACAACCACATGAAGCATCCATATCATCTACATTACCTGAATTTGAATTATATACATCACCTCCACCTTGCCTTGAGGAAATTTTGGTTCATATCTTTCCAACCTCATCGGGATGAACACTTTCAAGTGTTTTTATGAGCCATTTTGGTGGACCTTTCTGAGATGGTCCAAGTTTTTTAGTTGATTGATATGATGATGAATTATCATCAAGACTTAGCCTTTCAATCTTCTCAATCACATCATCCAAATAAACTTCAGGTTCTGATGAAGAAGACGGAATTTCTTCGTGAGGGGAAGATGGTGCTTCAAAAGGAGATTCCAAAGATTGATCCAAGATAGGGATACCCCCTTAAATATGTGTAATCTCATCATCAAATTCATGATATGTCTTTACATGAGTGAATTTATCCAGATGATCAACCTACCTATCAACAATTTTGTCATTCTTGGAAGATTCAAGAAAATTTGCATTTATAGAAAGAATGAATTTCATGTTTACCTCATCGTAAAGATGATATTCCTTGGTCTTATTTTAGTACCCCAATAATATGCACTTTTCACTTCTTAAATTACTATTGTCTCTTTGTTCATTAGGAATTAAGGCATAGCAAGTGGACCTAAAGACCCTGAGATGTCTCAACGAAGGAATGTGGCCATACCTCATTTCATAAGGAGTCTTGTTTTCAAGAGCATGAGATGGACACCTATTTTTCACATAAAGTGCACATAGAACTGCATCAACCCAAAACATCAATTTCACATTTTTGAAAAACATCATGGAACAAACCATATTTGGGAGAGTCATGTTCATTCTTCTAGCTACACCATTCTGATGAGGATTGTATGGAAAAGTGGTTTTTTGTTTGATCCCATGTTGGCATAGATAGTTTTCAAATTCATTAGATGTATATTCTCTTCCATTATTGGTACGAAGAGAGCCAATATGAGACTGAGATTTATTTTGGATCTATATATGAAATTTTTTTAAAGTTTCAAAAGCTTGTGATTTATCTTTAAAGTACACCCAACACATCCCAATGTAGTCATAAATAAAAAAACATGATATACTTATTTCCATAAGAAGATGGAATATTCATGGGGCCACACAAATAAGAATGTATCAATCCAATTTTTCTACATGCTCTGGAAGTGGAATCATGAAAAGTGTTTTTGCCATGTTTTCCAAGGATAAAAGCATCACATTGCTTCAAGTTCATATAAGGAATAGTAGGAGAATCAAAAACACCATTCTTTTTCAACAAATGAAGGTTGTCTTAATTTATGCGACCAAATATAAAATGCCACAAGAGACTAGATGGAATTGTACCTTCATCATTATGAGAGAGGTATGAAAAATTATGTGCATGAGAAGATGTCTCTTTCAACTTCAACAGTCTTCCATATTCCACCTTGGTCATGATGACCATGTTGTTGGAAGCCTTCCTTATTTCAATTTTTCCACCAAATATATGAATAGAGTGGACTTTCTATCAAATGTGCACAAGAGACAACAAATTATTTGCATATCAGGAAGATATAGCACATCATGCAGAAGAAAATATGGGATTCTAGGAAATTTAAGCCTGATGGTGCCAATTCCTGAAGGTTTGAGACTTGATTTATCTACAAAATAGACTATGTCATATACATTGTCATTGAAATGTTAGAAGAATTCTCTCTGGAAGGTCATGTGGCATGTTGCACCTATTTCAAGCACCCATGCATCTCTCCAAGAAGAAAATGAAGTGTTAAACAAGTCTTTGGTTACTCCTATATTGCAATGGGAAACAATATAATGAGCATATTCAATTGCATTACCTTTTGTCATATTTTATGTTTTAACTTTGTCTTCTTTGTTATTCTATTTGTCTTTTATCTTCTCCCATGGGATTCTGCATTTATTTTCTTCATGTGACCCATTATTTCCACAACCGTCACAGTGAAGATATGATCTCTTACCTTTGTTATGGATACGCCCCTTGCCTCTAAAATAATTTCTTACATTTCCTCTTTTACTACCTTCTCCTATGGAAGAATCGTGTGATAGATTCTTTCCTTTCTGATTAAGGAACATGGTCTCACTGGTGGACTGATATTACTTCTTTCCAAATGCTTTCTCATGTTCTACAACTTTCTCTACCAAAGTGTCAAATGTGATGGATTTCATTTGACCACTAGCTTGTAGGGATTCAAGGTAGTGAGAATGTGTAGGGTAGAGGGACTTAATGAAGGTTGTAAGAGGAAGGATTATATTCACTCCAATGGAATCCATGTCATACATTATGGATTTGATCTCAGTAGCCAAAGTCATGGGATCATCATTCTTCAACTCTAGGTTGAAGAGCTTCACCAACAATTGTATGAGTTCCAATTATGAGTGAGAGTCATACAAATCCTTCAATTTCTTCAAATCACTATAAGAGTTATTAATCGAAACAATGTGGTGGCCCATATCTTCACTTATTTTTGTAGAAATCATGGCATATGATTTGTTGTCTTTGTCCTTCCATATGGAACACTCCTTATTTGATGTAGGTATGGTCATTCTACTACTCTTATGTTGTGCTTATGATTCAGCTTCTTCTTCACTGACAACTTATGCTTCACAAATTCCATCTCACAAGTTGTTAAATATCAAAGTGTGTTTGATCTTTATGTACCATTCTTGGTAATTTTCTTTGTGTTGGAATATCTTTTTATACTGAGAGGGGGAGGGGGGTGAATCAGTATTATCCTTTTTCCACAATTTAAAACCACTTCATTATTAATTTTATCAAATCAAAACAAATGATCAATAGAAAGGTACATTACACATAATTTTAACGTGGAAAACCCAAAAGAAACATATGTTCTTCATATTTTTAATAAATATTACATTTAATTTATGAGCTCCAACTCAAAGGAAACACCAATTCCCTATTTTACTAACACCAACTAGAAGAAGGTTACAACCCATCTAGATTTTACCAGCACCAACTCCCTAGTTTCTTCAGCTATAACTGAAAATATTTTGCAACACCTTGGTTTACCAGCTTCAACTGGAAAGAGGATAAAACCTCCTTTGCGGGATCTAACCTGCCTTAGAACCACCCAACCTCCCTTTTTATGATAATTAATTCAATCTTCAAATATTCATAATCATCTTTGTCTTCAACTGCATATCTTCGTTTACTTTATTGGTCTCTGACATTGTTATTGATCTTTAGATTTCAAGCCCATAGACACATCCTCTTTCAACAAGAATTTTTGTTTATATAGTCTTCCAATGGTCATGTACAACTGAACAATTGTACCTCTTCAATATAGGAATGTATCTCTTCATTATAAGTATGTGTATTTTCAATATAATATATTAATCATATTATTTTAATTAATACAGTGTCAATGAACCATTGTGCATTTTAGATCGTTTAATCACTTTTTCAATTGGGTCAATAGAATTTGACTATCATGATTCAATTCACTTTTTACCTTACCATAGGTAAATACCACCATGGTTTGGAAATACCATGTGTTCTTTCACTTTCACCCTTTTTCTTTAACTCCACTTTCACTTTTACCTTTTTCTTTAATCCAATTTCACTTTTACCTGTTTCTTTAATCCAATTTCAATTTCACCTTTTTATTTATTCCACTTTAATATTTACTCATCTTTTACGTAAACTCCACTTCCAACTAACTTTGAAACTTTTGTTATTTATTAAATTCATATTTATATTTAATCCACTTTCATTTCCACTTTTGCATAAACTCCATTTCCACTTAACTTTTCCAGTTTTGTATTTATTAAAGTGATACCAAGATCACATTTATATTTAATCACTTACTAACCTTCGAAATGTATTTCATCACTTGCTAACCTTTCACATCAATGAAAATTTATTCAAAAATTGACTACCTAAGTGAATCTAACCATTGGTGGCTGCTAGAAATTGTTTGTGTTTGAAGGGTCGTCCTACTTCAGCCTGGCAAGAATGATGACCAAAACTTGCTACAAAATATTGACTACCATGTTGATATGATTGAATCAAGGATTCTCGGTGTTGCATCAACAAATTTCCCTTCGACTACACTCTGAAATGATAGTGCACAAGAAAGTATTCAAGAGGGAAAATCGTCAATATTGTTATGAGGAAAATCTTTCTATGTCTAGGGTGAACCACAACAGACGGAAATGAATACAGAAATCAACTCTATCCCAACAACATGCTATATAAATCAATGTACAAGGGAGATACGAAAGATACCTACCTCATCTAGATGTTCGATGAAGTCCACCGTGGAGCACTTCGACCCAAAGCTATAGACCTGCAACAAGTTATCAACAAACAAGCAAAGCAAGCATACGGAGATAATATAAAATCTTATCACATTAGATAGCATAATCCATTAATATACATAACAAATACACCCATGGATAATAATTCAATATATTTTCAAGATATCAATTGGAAGAGAAAGGAGTATTTCTATTAATAAATGATCAGCAGAAGTAAAAATATTACAGACTTCTATGTCGACACGATTTGGAACCAAGAAACCAAGTTCCTTCTAGTTGGGCCTCCACCACTTCAATCCTCCACCAAAGGAAATATCATAGAAGGGAGACAATGAGGTTCTCCATCAATAAGGGAAGAGCTTACGGGATGAACACTGTGTTCAGACTTAAAGGACAAAGGGATTCAGACTCAATATGAAGTAGTAATTTCTCCAGAATAACTTTACTCTCAAAGTTGAATTCTCTCCTCTTTTCCATAGCTTGGAATTGGCCCATTTATAGCCTTCAAAATGGAACTAAAAGGTCGAGTCAAAACATTTCCAGTATATGGAAGGCCAAGGATCAGATATCTCTTGTCGTGACAAGGAAACTTAACATTAATTTTCATTTTTTGGCACAAATCTCGATGTACGTCAGTTGTAGTGGAGCAGCCTATGTATACGCATGTTGTGTAGTGTGCAAGAAGCATACAAGTGGAAAAAAAATTATTTTTGTCTCTGGATTTTAATAATAGGGAAGATAAGTCTGCATAGGGAAATGGCATAAGTCCCTCTCTACAAGATTGCATAGGGTGAGGAAAATCTTGCTCTAACATATGCCCCCTAATGTGTGAGGTCAGAGGAGTATCTGTGATGGCCGAAATATATTATAAATAACCCAGAAGTGGAGTGGTAGGGAACCAAATGGACGAACTCAATTTCTCATTACATTCTACATTGACTCTACATACATGGATGCCAACAACATTACACTGCACATCCATGTGAAAATATACCAAACAATTGTTTGTGGCCATTAATAGGCAAATACAAATGTCGTTACATGCCAATAGTTGTCATAGTCACGAACAAGGCCCAGTAAAACCAGTCTCAAAACTAATTTGAAGATATCTATATACCATGGAGTACAATATGATCTCTTATGATCACTGAAGTCATATAGGTACTGGTCCAATGAAAAGGAAGTAACATCTTAGGAAAGTTGCGGCCACATAGTGATGTCTTCAAGTCTTCTACACAATCCACCAAAGGTGCAAGTCTGCATCATGTGAATAAAGGAGTTGAGGTCAAACACGATGAGACATCATTTAATTACCGGTCATTGATGTATATCGTTAAAAAATGCAAGACAGACTACCGATAATGAAAGTAGGTATCAAGACACCAAGTACATTCTTACAAGCATGAATAAAGGAGCCGGTGTCAAACACCTGAAGAATCCATCGATCATGAGACATTGATGTATTCCCAACTATGGATGGAGAGAGAGCCTGCCACTGATGACTGCAAGCCTCAAGGTACTCATAAGACTCTAGGTCTCGTTTAGATAATAGATGGGATGATGTCGATGGAAGGAGACTCATTGAAAGGAGAACATTAAGGCATCTCTCATCAGTCAACACAAGGAACAAATTAAGAGCTTCATGATTTGGTGGAAATCGGATGAAGAACATGTTCACGAGCCAACGACCCTGTGCATCTTTCACGTGTGCCAAGTGCAAACGGTACACGAAAAAGGCCCTATGAATAGCATACAATGATGAAAACTAATGACAAAGGCGAGGAAACCACCAATAAGTCTAATGGCATCCAAGACACTGCATGAATCCCAATGTGTGAATAGATGTCTTGTCGTCGAACACAAGGGAAACCACCCATTCAATGACCAATGATGAAATGTCAATTGTTGGGTTCAATTTTACCTACCAATGATTAAAGTAGGGCCAGGTTGCACGATAGGACTACAGTATCATGTGATTCTGAGACAAACTGAGGATATGTCCGACATGCAAAGTCAGGAGTTCTGAGGAGTGGCCGACACAGGCTGATAGACTTCCTTTGAGCAAGAGCATGAGACATATGGAGGACTCTTGAAACATAGACCCAATGATGAAACCATGATATGCAGGAGGCATCAATAAAATTCTCTATAGGGACTAGAAGTGTTAGAAAAACAGGACCGTGGAGAAATAAAATAAAACAAATGCAGAAACAAAACAACAAAAGAGACACAATAAAATAGAGACACAGATTTACGTGGTTCACCCAGTGTGAGCTACGTCCACCAGAGAAATTTCCAGGTCCTTCCTTTATTATTATCTAACATATGAAGGGATACAACCTACATCAAACTCGCTATAACTTCCTCTTCTTTCTCTCACAGTCTCCTATCTCTTAATACAATATTCCCCCTCAACCATGGCCGCAATACATTTCCCTCATAAAAGAGGGTTTCCTTCCAGGGAAAAAAACCCTAACATAATCTCTATCGTTAGATCTGCGACCTTGTAATGAACGGTTCAGATTTACAATGAAATTACAATATACATTTACAAGGCAATTTTTCCTTCGGGGGCTTCGCCCTCGAACCCCCGCTTTCCCCCAAACCCCCTAGCCAGGGGGATAGCCCCTCCGGAACCCGCAGAGGGGGTACCCCCCCTCTACACTCCCCCGTGTGGAAGAGTGTACATACTTCTGGGGTGTAAATACTTCATGGGGTATAAACATGGCTGAAAGTAAAAGACCTTTGAATCAAGAAGATAATCAGGCTCCACAACCAACAGGAAGAGTAACCAGTCGGTAGAGAAGACTTTGTAACGAGCTCAGCTTCCTAAGGCCATGCTAATCCCAAAATTATGATGATGGATGGACTCAAATAACTCTGTGCTATGTTCAAAGGAGACATGACTGTTGCCGACATAAGATAATACTCCCTTCCTGTCCGTCTTTTTTTTGTTTTTTCATAGACAAATGGATGTTATGATACAGAGGAGGAAACGAGTGTCACGAGTAAGAAAAAATAGTTCCAACACTAGAACGTACCTATGATCAATGGAGGGAAATGCATGCGGGAGATGGACACTCAGGGGTATGTTCCCTCCTAGGTATAGGGTGTCAAATTGCGAAGGATATAAACAAGGATCTTCTTGGTTGAGGATGCAAAATTGTTGAGGCAAATGGTTTATAACGCAAAGTGTGAACTGGATATAGTCTCAATACTTCAAGCAAGGGCATGAGTTGAAATCGCAACTTAATGCCAAAAAATGTCATTTTTTATGTCTTTTAGTCCACTTGGTGTGAAAAAGGGATAAACTTGTGCCAAATAGACGTCTTTCCAAAACCAATTTATGAGTGTGAAAGAGACAAGTTCACTAGGAAATCTTTTCACTTTTTGATAATGAGTCGGAAAAGAGCTTAACTAAGACTCGTGACCTTTCAAGTCCAATTTAACGAGTGTGAAAGGGACAAATCACTCAACAATATTTTCACTTTTTAAAGGCAATTTGGAAAAGAGATTAAATTAAAATCATTTGGGAGATTCTAGGAGGCAAGTCACGGGGGAGGCCAAGGCTCCAGAGCAGGACCTCTGTGGAATGTCAGTATCTTACGAATAGCTGACATAATCTTGGGAAAACCCAAGGCTCTCCAAGTTGGGGAGGATAAATTACTAATGGAGTATATAGCCTCCATGATAGTCTAGATAATGTCTCTTACTAGAAAATACATGGGGGGAGGCATGGGATACCCTACAAGGCCATCCAAATTGAAGGGAACTTCCTTGGGACTTGGAGGGAGAGAAATCGGGGAGAGGATAAATCTCTCTCATTCAGAAGGTGCAGGATCAGGAATGTTCATGACATGGTTGAAGGATGCATCACCCTCTACAAGGAGAGTAGGATTGACTAGAGATATCACTA
Organism: Picea glauca; assembly: GCA_000966675.3. NCBI lineage: Eukaryota > Viridiplantae > Streptophyta > Pinopsida > Pinales > Pinaceae > Picea > Picea glauca. Next base: position 24,173 of record JZKD02S1925155.1, on the reverse strand, counting down.
GTACAACCACTTCTTCAATTCTAGGTTGAAGAGGATTCATGATAACAGGGACAGGGGACACATCACCCTCGAAAATGGGGGTGAGGTTAGGAGAGGATAGTAGTGGTGTTATCACTATTTTAATCAAGGGAGGAACATGGTGTGGGAAAAACACATACACCTTAGAATCTGAAGGGCCCTTAGGTGAGCCCCACGCTTCTAGTATCTCGGTCGTAGCTGGACACAAACGAGTAAGGTGATCTCCTTTAAAAGTCCTACAAAGGAATTTAGGTTTACGTCTGAGGCGTTGAGGCTTCTCAATGCCTCAAGCATTGTTCACAATGGCTAGTGATATGCTCTCAACATGACTGGCATAGGTGAGAGAGTCATCTCTTACATGATGTATAGGGGTTGGAGATGTGACATTTATATGATCTGCGGCGAAAAGAATGGTTCCCCTAGCATAATTGGAAGAGGTTGGGTGTGGGCTATCAACATGACTAGAAAAAGGTGTTGACCCATCTCCGACATGACCGACAAAGGTAGGTGATGGAGCTCCAGTATGATTGCAAGTGACTAGTCCAGTGGTGAGTTATGGCAATTGATACCAAGTTCCACAGAAAGATTGACTTTGGAACATTGTGGTCCAGGAAGGATCATGGTTTACCCCCTGTCCCTGTCTGAAAAGGTAGTATCCTCCATTTAACTAATTCGAAGATGTGTGTATGGGCATCATCACTAAATTCTGGGACGAGACGAAAGTATGATAAGGACTATTAGAGTGAGATATAAGTTGGCCCCTTGTGTAGGGGTTCCATAAAGAGGGTAGCCCGAACCGTAGAACTGGTTATGTCCATATGAAATACCTGGGGATACATGAGGACCAGTCATGGAAAAATATTCGAAGGAATCAGCGTGGAAGACGGAGGATACATGGATGGGGTGTAATAAGTGGAATAAAACCCATCTGAGTGTTGGCTCCTAAAAGGGCATAACTAGGATTGGATCCATAAGAGGGGAGGTTTCGACCTCCCATTGTGAAAATGGGTTCAAGGATGTGACTCATATCAAACGAGAACGTAGGCATTGGGGCCATGGTGCCCCCGGATCCAATGTTGGGATTCATATAAGTGGACCAGAGAGAGAATTGCAAGGGAGAAGGAATATCAATGGGAGAATGACTAGAGACCTAAGGTGAATACTGAGTATCATAGTTCATCATACCATTATAAGAAATAGGAGGATTCATCCCCATGAACTGAGTAGGCATCATGGGGTAGGTAGCGGTCAACGAGGGAGCCAAAGGGACTCTACTATCCATGATAATGAGAACTCAGTATAGACTCTTAAGGCTAACTAGTAATCAAAGAGCACACCAAAATTCAAATGGCCAATATGCATGCAAAAGGGGTAAAGTGGTTGAGTGGCCTCCCTCCCTAAAGAAGGTATGTCTCGCCCAAGAGGGTCCTGAGACTCCCTACTAAATATAGGAGGTAACAAAATCAGTTATAAAGTCCCTCATGGGATTAAAAACCAGTTGGTCAGATCCCCCCAGATAGGTAATCCTTCATAAAGGTTGTGTGTTGTCCGACCCTTATCTAACCCAGGGTACCTGCAGAATAACCCTTGCAAGTAACCTATGAGACACCTAAGTCAAGAAACTAATAAACCACTGTATAATCTATGCACAGGTGAGCAATCATAATTCAGGTCCAGCGTATGGGCAGGGTAGCAAAGCCCAAAACCTTGAAAGCACCACCTCTCACAGAGGTAAAGACACTAGCAAGATCCCCAGATACGAATAGATCCCCAGAAATATCTCTGACGCTAGGAAGGTATTGGGGGGATATCCCTTCAACCAAATTTGCGTGACCTCGTGATTAACTCTGATGTGAGCGAAGCCTCCTAATCTTACCAATTATACAATGGATTTCTCCACTCCCTGACTTAGACACATATGTTGATTCAATTGCCTTGGAGAAGTTTACTCACAAAATCCTATTCCAAGGCACTAAATCGTAGGCTAGTTTGTGCACCCTAGAAAATAAAATCATGACTAATCAATTTTAAATTGTAGCGTTTATTTTAATGGTCGTGATTACTCAAAAAGGTATGGTAGTGAAACTCATGGTGTTATGACTCTGCAAGAAAATTAAATATGAAAATAATGCAAAGTCCTAATTTTAACTTTCAATGAATGATATGCTTCTAAAAATGATGCAATTTTCAAATTCAACTCTGCAATTCTGAAGTAAAATGCAATCTTTCCCTATATGCACTAAGCTAATAATAATGACTTCAAAAGACAAAAGTGCTAAGCAATGTAAAATGCCTATTTTTTTTTGTATTTTCAATATATTAAAACTGAAAATGCATGGACTGGGAAGTAACTTGATATATATCCCTATTGTGTATAAAAAGAAATAACTCAAGTAGGATACCAAGCAACAAACACCCAGTCCAATGTGCAAGGACAAAAAAAATGAAAAAATGAAGAGAAAGACTTCGCCCAGAAATTCAACCAAAAGAAGGTTTCTTGTCATCCCACAAGCACCCAATAGGCACTACAGAGACCTAATAAGACTCAGCAAACATCAAATCCCACCCAGCAAACAACAGACTAGGAAAAATGGCAAGGCAAACTGATGTACACAATTTTTCATGCAAAAGCGTATATACGCAGCTTGCAGTGAAACATCCCACGTGTACACACGACTGTCAAGGAAAAAGGTGCATATATGCTTTCAAACAAGGCCAGGCAAGGGAGAAAGGCTGATAACTCAGGCCTAGAGTGAACAGGAGTTTTCAAGCAATGATACGACAAGAACCACAATAGAAACGAGAGCAATCTAAGGAGAAAAGTATTTCAAACCCTAAGAAAGAAAATTCAATCCCCAATATGGTCGCCAATTTTGTTACGAGGAAAATCTCTCTATGGCTAGGGTGAACCACAACAGACGAAAATGACTGTAGAAATCAAATCTATCCCAACAACATGCTATATAAACCAATGTGCAAGGGAGATAATAAAGACTCCTACCTCATCCAAATGTTTGATGAATTCCACCGTGGAGCACTTCGACCCAAAGCTATATACCTGCAACAAGTTCTCAAAAAACAAGCAAAGCAAGCATACTGTGATAATATAAAAGGTTAGCACATTAGATAGCATAATCCATTAATATACATAACAAATATGCCCATGGATAATAATTCAATATATTTGCAAGATATCAATTGGACGTGAAAGGATTATTTCTATTAATAAATAATCAGCAGAAGTAAAAATATTACATACTTTCGTGTTAGCACGGTTCAGAACCGAGTGTTGAGTCCCTCTTTTGACATATATATTGCCCTATCTTACCTTGTATCTAATCCTTTTTGCCTATGTTATAAGCCTATACTTGACTATTTTCCTCCCACATACATACCTAATGACCGTGTTCATGTTCACAAGAGGTAATTGATGATTTAAAGCATGTTTTGTTTAACTTTCTTGAATTAATTCGATTAAAGTGTGCTATTTTGTATAATCCTAATAGTTTGACTCATGAGCAGCCTATCCGGTACTTGCGTTATTCTGGTACTACCATACATCGTGCAATCTGGCACCAAAGATATTTCGGTACCCAAGGCAGTTTTGATCTGGTACTATATGTTCCATATCCATTCTGGTACTGTCTTCTCTGCATCCATTCCGGTACCAAACTTGTGACTGTGTGTATTCCGATACCAAAACCTCTGTTTCCAGAATGCACCAATTGGACCAGTAGGGTGGTGAATATTTAGAGAATGTAGTTGAACAGAAGCTCCCAAATCAGTTTTCCAGAATACGAGAGACTCCATCGCTCATGCACTTTGTGTCATGAGGATGGAGTTGATTCCTAGAAATTCGATGTAAATATCAATTGTAAAATCTTTCAAACTGTTTAATGCTTATCTATAGATATTGATAGTATCAGCTTACCTTATATAAGGAATGTTGTATAGGTGATAGGGGGTGGATAATAAGGAATGTAACAAAGTATGCTATCAGAACCAGACGATACCTATCATTTTTATGCATGAAGTAAAGAATTGTTGATCCAAATTACCAGTTGACTTAATGCAAAAGATCTTTTATATCAATTCCTGAATGTTAGTGAAAAGATTTAGTCTGTCACTTTCTTAAGAGGTTCCTTGTTGGTTCGGCAAGGGCCCACCGCCCCAACTAAGGTAAACCTCCTTGTATACATTATGTGTGTTTGTATGAATATTTTACAGTAGTGTGTGTGTGATTGATCTTTAATTTATTTTCAGAGTTCAACATTGAGTTAATCGTTTTTGGATTAGTGTGAATAATCAGATGCTAGATCGAATAGATATTTCATTCTCAAATGTTGGAGATGGCCATTTAATTATTTTAAGCATGGGACTAATATCTTGAGTTTATGATTGCAGTAGATTTAGTATATCAAGGAACCAGAAGACTTTATACCTCATCTTCATGCTCTGTAATGAAGTCTCTCAGTTATACTGAATATTCCTTGTACTGGTTTGTTTGAATTACATGAAGCTGGAGTTGGTTTTTATTTCAAGAGTGACTGGAGTCGATTGCTATTTATTGTTTTGATTGCTAAAGGAGACAAGATTCTTAAGTTCATCCCTTTAATTGATGAGCCTGAAATGAACAGACTTGTTTCTTTAGGATAGCATCTCTTTGATTGGTTGTTTGTTTAAGATTCATTATCAGTTTTCTCTTCTAAGTTCAAAGATATTTGAAGTATTTAGAAATCTTAGAAACAGAGTTCTTATGTTATTAATTATTTCCTATATGCAGTAGAGTTAGGTAGGTTACCTGTTCTTGGCACATATAGTGTAAGAACTCTTTTGATTACGAATCCTGAATTGACATTTAAATGAGTGTAAGATATATATTGGACATATTTGTACACCAACATTTTGGTGTCATTGTCGGGGAATTATAAATGATAATAGGTATCATTTTGAGTTTTTGATTGGTTTGATGAAGTGTTGGATTGGATTTAAGGACAATCTGAGGGCAGAGAGAAGATGGTAAGACGAGAGGTAAGAACCTGCACATCCACTTTGGTGGGGTTGCTCCAAAGTCAGGTTGTCCTCCTACCTTTAATAATTAGGAATATGCGTTTTTCATTTATTTCATTTAAGTTTATTTTATGAGTAGTTATAGGGATAATAAAGGTATATTTATTGCTCCTAAAATATTAGAAAAGATAGAAAAGCAAACAACGAATAACTCCCCCCCCCTCATTATACTAATTCATCGAAAATTCATGCGGGAAAAATTCTCAGAGGAGAGAGCTCAAAGGAAGCAATTACAACAACAGCAAAGGGCACTAAATGATCAAAATCTGGATCAGGGGGCAAAAATTTGCTCAAATTTCAAAGTGCTCGGATTGCAAAAAACATAGTGCCATTGTGTCTGTCTCGTCTTCCTGATTCTGGCGGTATATTTACTTTCACAAACGGAGTACGTATGGAGAAGATATCGCGATCTGTTCGTCGAGCCAAATAGGGAAAAATTTGATGCTGACTGTACCTGTCCGTACAGTCCGTACAGGACACGTGGCAGGTCTATGCAGCATACGTGGCATGTTCGTACAGGACATGTGGTGGCTCCAGGTGATCCCACGTGTCATGTAGTTTTGGACTTTTTGACACACAGTTTGACCAATTCGGAGGTGACACGTGTCACCACTGGAAGGGTGACACGTGGCATAGGGTGACATCAGCATCCTACGTGTCGACTGATGTGGCAGGCTGACGCAGCATGTGAATGGACCGTACAGCAATGATGTGGCATGTTTCCATTGGTTGATGTTGGCGAATAGCGTGATGACACGTGTCTTGTTGACGGTGAATGGTAAGGTGCCACGTGGCCCAGTCAAGGGCTGCCACGTTGCACCCGTTTATTGGCTAATGTTTATTTAGTTTGTTTATCAAAATTGTATGGAGCCAACCGGATTCGAACCGGTGACCTCCATGTCCACCCGATTCTTCACCAACGTCCGCTGTGCCTTATACCGTCGCTTGTTTCTTATCGGGTATGCGGGGGTTAATGTATTTAAAGTTACCTTAGGTTCGGATTGGCGGGGGGTCGGGTCGGGGCTTGGCGCCGAGCCGTGGTCATTGGTAACATTATATGACCGTGTGTAGTCCGACCGTTGGGCGGATGTATAAACATAAACCAAAGTTTTTATATAACATTTATGCGTGGGGTTTATAAAATGTTAGTCGTAGTTTATGTGACCACCGGTTAATGTATGCGCGCGGTTGTTATATGTGCGGGTTATGTATGTCAAAACCTGGTTTTATAACCGTTATGTATATGCGCGTGGGGTTTTAAAATGTTAGCCCACGGTTTTGCGTGTTTAACCATATGACCACGGTTGGAGCACGCAGAGTTGGTTTCAAACGGTTATGGTTTAACCACTTTTTGATATGCGCGTGGTCACATTGATTCCCATATGCTCGAGTGTTGTGGGGTATTCTACCCTACGGACTAATAAGCTAGGGCTCTAAGCTTATACGCAGATCATGACCCTCAAGACTTAACTTTTAACCTTCTACATGAATCTGAAACCCCCTTTTTTCCACATGCACACAAGAGAAGAATAAACCAACCTTTTTCCGACGGCTGAAGTAGATCCTCCGTTGAGCTTCTTGTCCTTTTACTGCTGCTGCTCCTTCCACAAAGCTTCCTGCAATCAAAACAATACTATGCATGCATGCTACTGATCTATTATGGGGTTAGAGATAAAACACAAATCAAATAACATAGATGAGATTCATGTGTTCGGAACGGGAAAAGTATATTTTTCATTAGCTTCAATATGAATCAACTTACAATGATTTCTGAGGCCGGTCACCGTTCCACGATCCTGATCCTGGGCTCTTCCTCTTCCTTTTGTCCTCC
>JZKD02S1925154.1:1330872-1345673 GCA_000966675.3 Picea glauca | reverse complement strand
CGGGATAAGCGCAAACCTCGATACCCTTGTCTTATCTGTGGTGATGATCACTACACGAAGGATTGTCCACGACACGCCGAGGTCACTAAGTTCCTTCAAGGAGCTCCAAAACCACCTGCTCCATCCATTTTGTCCCAACCCTTCCCGTCTCAACAACAGGCTTAGTTGGTCATTCACGACCAACCTTCATCTTCTACTACATCTTATGTATTGATGTGTACTGGTGATTCGAAGAAAAATGACATTACCCTCACCACTCAAGCCAAAGATTATTCTCCCTCTAAAGAGAAGGTTGATGACCTACCTCCTTCCTTGGTACAACCCTCTCCCGCAACTCCACCTACCAACAGTCCTCTTCATCTCGAACGACCGAGCCTCGACACTGTTCTTCGACCCCCCCCAAAGGGCATCGTTCGGAAATTGGCTTTCAATCCTCATGCTCGTGCTACCCAGAACTACAACATTGTTGAAGATCTGGCCCAAGAACCTTCTACGATGTCATCCCTCGAAGTCCTTCAAAGTTGTCCCACACAATGGAAGGCATTGTTGAAAGCTATCGGTGTAATCGACCCGACGGATACAAATTTAATAATTTTTGACTTGGAAGATCACATTCCAAGGTTACCCCCTCAACTCACGTTCCAAATCCAAGTGGTTGTCTCTGAAAAAAACATTTTTTGAACCATTATCGACGAGGGTGCCTCAACGTGTGCCATGTCTCTTACTTGCTGGAAAGCCATTGTCTCTCCCCCCTTGAATGAATCCCAGAATACTCTCAAAGCCTTCAATGGATCCAGTTTTAAGCCCTACGGTGTCCTTCCTTCATTTCCCATCACATTAGAAGGAAAAACGGTCCAAGTCGAACTGGAAGTATTTGACGCTCCCCTTGATTACAATCTTCTGCTTGGTCGTAGCTGGATCGATTCCATGCGCACAGTTGTGTCGACCCTTTTCCATGTGGTACGTTTCCCACATCAAGGGAAGTTCATCACTGTCGACCAATTAGCCTTCTTTAATTCTGATACTCATAATGGAAATGTACCATTCATCGCTAAAACCCCACCGGGTTATGAGAACGTCAGTGTAGGCCTTCTCAAAGATTCTTCGTTAATGGGTTCTTTCCCCATTCCACCACCCGATGTTCCACGCTCGTCCATTTCTTCAATCAACATGATCTCCACCTCGATTCATGAACTTCCTGCGTCTCACGACCCCTGGATAGTACCTGACCCTGGAGATCATCTTCGTTATGGCGACGAAATGCCGTTAAGTCCGGTTGAATTTGCCTATCAGGCCATTCAATCGGCAACACCTTCTACCCCCTCTCTTGGTGAGTTATCTCCATATCCTTTCTGTGTCATTTTTCCCACTAACGAGATGATCATGTCTGTCATGGAGGACACCCCTTGGGATGATGGACATCATCGTTCCATCCTCTTCCTAGAGAAACATACCATTGAGAACTACCAATGGATATCAACCCCGTTGACCGTTGTTGTCATCTCAACTGTTCTTGGGTCCACACACGATGTGTTTTCTAACGGGAACTTAAGCAATATATCGCCCACTATTCCCCTCAACATATCCGCTAAACCTGGGATTGTCAAAAATGTCCATATCGGAGCTTTGTGTTCTTCTGACGAGGTCGTCACCTATACGTTACTTTTCAAAGAGTTTCGTGACATCTTCGCCTGGAACTACGAAGAAATGCTGGGTATCGACCCCAACATTGTGATACATGAGATCAAGACATACCTCGACGCTAAACCCATACGGCAACGCCTTCATCCAGTTCACCCATGTAAAGAAGCTACTATCAAGCTTGAAGTTGAGAAACTTCTCAAAGATGGATTTATTTACCCGGTGGCTCTCACTGACTGGGTTTCCAATCTTGTCCCTATCGATAAGAAACAAGGCACCATTCGTGTATGCATTGATTATAGGGATATCAACAAAGCTTGTCCCAAAGACAACTTTCCTGCCCCCTTCGTCGATCAGATTGTCGACGATTGCGCCAGAAGTGAAATCTTCTCTCTGATGGATGGTTTCTTCGGGTATAATCAAATCAACATTGTTCCTGAGGATCAACATAAGACTTCTTTTATTTGTCCTTGGGGTACTTTTGCCTATCGGAAACTCCCTTTCGGTCTCAAGAACGCTAGCGCCACTTTTCAACACGCTATGTCTTATGCTTTCCATGATATCAAGCACATCGTTCAACCATATCTGGATGATTTACCGGCTCACTCAATGTGCTGAGTCGATCACCCAACCCACCTCCGAGCCATTTTCATCCACTGTTGATTCTACCGTATACGTTTGAATTCTCATAAGTGCATTTTCTGCGTGGAATCTGGCCGCCTTCTAGGTTTTATCATTTCGCGTCAAGGGATCCGGGTGGATCCTTTAAAGGTTGAGGTAATCCTTAATCTCCCTCCTCCTTCTACACTTCGCGAGTTACAAAGTTTGCAGGGGAAAGAAAACTTTCTTCGTCATTTTATCCCAAATTACGCCGAGATAACTCGTGGATTTACACAGCTACTAAAAAAGGGGCCTGTGTTTGTATGGGATACCATCGCCAACAATTCTTTCGAAGATTTGAAATTGTCCCTAACGCATGCTCCACTTCTCTTTCCCCCTGATTACAGTCGCGATTATTTCCTCTACCTTGTTGCCTCAGATTACACCATTGGTATGGTTCTCGTCCAAGAGGATGATGCTAACGACGAAAATGTGATTTACTACTTGAGTCGAAATCTAACGCCTACCGAAATCAAGTACTTACATGTCGAAAAAATAGCCTTAGAGGCCGTCCAAGCCATTCAACGCTTCCGACACTATATCCTCTCGCACAAGACTACAATGATTTCTCACTGCAACCCTATGCAACACATTCTCACACGTCAATTGCTAGGGGGAAAATACTCCAAATGGATTGTGATACTCCAGGAGTTTGACTTGGAATTCGAACGCGCCAAGTCTAAGAAGTCCTCAGTATTTGCCGAGTTGATATGCGACTTTCCCTATTTTGAAATGGAAAATGTAGCAACTGATTCATTACCTGATGAATCCCTTTTCCTCATCAGCACTGATGATCTTTGGTATGGCGATATCATTATATATCTCCAAACCCAGACTTTTCGGCCAACTTTGTCCAGTATTGAGCAACGTCGAATACAATACCAAGCTCGTCAATATATTATCCTCGGGGATACTCTTTATTGTCAAGGGATTGACTCCGTTTTTCGACGCTGCCTCACATTCGACGAGGCCGAGAGAGCTCTGGATGACTACCATTCTGGAGCCTATGGTGGTCATATGTCTGGGTATGCTACTTCCCAGAAGATCTTACGAGCAAGGTATTTTTGGCCTTCTTTATTTAACGATTGCATAATCACCGTTCAAAAATGCCATGCCTACCAGACCTATAATAACAAGATACATTCTCATCCCGCTCCTCTTCACCATGTGGTCTCCATTGGTCCCTTTGCGAAATGGGGCATCGATTTCATGACATGTCACCCCCACTCGGCCGAGGGGCATGGATACATCATTGTAGCTGTAGATTACTTTACGAAATGGGCCGAGGCGATGCCAACATTTGAAAACACTGGAAAGACCGCAACATTATTCATTTTTAATCACATCATAGCTTGTTTTGGTGTTCCCCAGGCTATCATCACTGATCATGGTAGCCACTTTAGAAACTTCATGATGTCCGAACTTACTTAAAAGTTGGGTCTTCTCCATGAAAACTCAACGCCCTATTACCCACAAGCCAATGGCCAAGTCGAAGCGATTAACAAATTTCTCATAACTATGCTCTGACAAATGATAGGGATTCGCAAAACAAGTTGGCACACAATGTTGTTTTTGGCATTGTGGGCTTACCGGACATCCGTCAAGTCCGCTACCGGGTTTACACCTTTCTGGTTAGTCTATGGTTTGGAAGCCATTCTCCCAATTGAATGCGAGATACCCTCTTTAAAACTAGTTGTTGAACTCCTACCAAACACTTCTTCTAAGGAAGAACGTCTATTGTATCTTATGCGATTAGACGAAACTCGACTCGATGCTACCCTAATCATAGAAGCTCAGAAAAAAACGTGTCAAGGCCCAATACGACAAACATGTCAAGCCTCACATTTTCTCCGAAGGAGATCTCGTTCTCCTCTATGAACAAGATCGAGATATGCTAGGAGCTGGAAAATTCGAAGCTATGTGGTGAGGTCCTTATATCGTTAGACGAGTGTTGGAAAAAGGGGCTTATGAGTTAGTAGATTACGATTGTATCCCTTTGAGTGAACCCAAGAATGGGTTGTACTTGAAGAAGTACTATGCATAAAATCACTTGTGCTTGAGTACTTGTATTTTTATTGTATCGTACTTCTTGTGTGTTACTATAATTTTCTTTTGTCGTTATCTGGTCTCTTTCCTTACATGATGTTGTGTTTGATTTCCAGATGTCGAATTCTTCGCTACCCTACATTGGCTTCGCTGATGACGCTAGCCGTAGTACTCAGAACCTTGCTTCCGCTGCATGGGCAATTTATGCCCCTACGAGGTGTGTGTCTTGGCCATGTGACCAACAATATTGCAGAGTATAGTGTCGTTATCGAATTGTTGATTGATGTTATCTTGCTCGGAACCCGTCATTTGGTTGTGCGACTCGATTCACAACTTGTAGTACTACAATTAAGTAATGTCTATACTATTCAAAGTCCTACTTTGTTACAGGTGTATTTGCGAATTCGCCTCTTGGAACGTTATTTTGATTATATTGAATATCAACATATTCCTATATGTCTAAATACATTAACTGATGCATTGGCTAATTATATATTAGACAAACATTTGTATCATCTATAAATCAATCACATCAATTTTCACACAACACAAGATAAACCGGTAGAATTCGTCTATATATATAACGATCAAAAGAGTTTTTTACAAAAAGTTTTGTCCGAAGACCAAAATGTCAAAATTTGAAGCTCATAACTTCTACAAAGTGACATCATGGATGATGTTCACATTAACACACGACTTCCCAAGCAACCCTACGAAGCAGTCGACCAATGGACTCTGACACTCCTACTGTATGACGCTGATAACATCGTGGAACCTCTCCAAGAGGCATGTCTGGAATATCTGATTTCAAACCCTCTAGGTTTTGTTCCACTGCTTGATAATCCTCGGCGTCCCATTGTGGCACTGGCACTACCTCTCCTCACCATTGAATAGGAGAAGTACCAGGAGGTCGGTAAGGTCCCACATCTGTTTCATCAAAAACAAATTTTCTATTTAGTCTTTGGACGAACATATAAAAAACATTTGCATATGATAAAATTCACAAAAACATTTAAAAACGAAAAATGTGTACTTCTTACCAATTTCCCCCCACTGATCACCCTCGGGCAGGACCAAGTCCGGATCTCCGCAGAAATCCAACCCGACATAAGCATAATCGTCGACCATCAGCATCTATGGTCACAACTAGTCGAAGTAGGTATCATCATACTTGATAATTGGTCCAGCTATGTGTCGGGCCATGAGCTGACACCATCTCAGCATTCTTGGATCTGTGGGAGCCAACAAATTCCACTCAACCTGCAGTCTCAGTAATGGAACCCTCTCAAGAAAGAAGGACACCAACAAAGATCCGTACCCAAATTGCTTTAGGTAACCTCGCCTGCATTTGGTCAACTAGTTTTTCATGCTACGAAGCTCAACATCTTCCCAGTTAAAAACCCAAGGTTCAGTACACTCTATGGCATACTGAAAGTAACTCTGGAATGCCATGTGAGGAGTGGATCTCCCAACCATACGGGAAATGGTGAACAAAATAGTGAAAAGGGTCAAATCCCGCACTCCCCAAATAGTTACTTTCCCTTTCTTCCTCTCTGCCTCGAGAGCACAGTGTAAGCGACAGTACTCACTCATGGGCAGCCCACCACCTCTGCTACCAGTCAGGCTCACGTGGTACCCATGTTGTGACAGTCCTGTCAAGAAGTAAATGTCCTCAATATCTAAGGACAATGTGTGGACCCCTACATGAAATACCTGTTGATCAGGATCCCACATATGCACAAGGTACTCCAATAACCTGATTTGGGCCCTCATGCCCGAGATACGAAAGTACTTCAGAAGACCACAGTTTCTCAAAGCGACAATGGTGGGTGGATGATTTCCGGCAATGGAAGTATCTTCTTCGTTCTCCCTTTCACGCCATTCCAGAACCATTGTGATGGCCAAATACATGCATAAGAAGCACAAAAAGAAGATTAAGAACTCTATTCAACTTTTGGTGTCTTTTCATTGAGCAATTTAAAAAAAAAAAATTATGCTTTGCGGTTCTCGCAGGTGCCCTTTAGGCACAGTGCAAGGTTCTCGCAGGCTACTGTGAGCTCACCTACGAGAATGGTCGAGCGCCATAATAAACCCCAAAACAAACTCAAAACGATAATTTTTGCCAATGAAAATGAAAAATTAAACCATGAAAAAGTAGAGGACAAAGTGCCTACCTCACTGCCGCTGACGGTTCGTCGAATGGATGCTCGTAACTCCCGCAATCTGATGTCAAATTTCGAGGGTAAAAGAGGGTTTTTTGGGCTCAAATAGTGGTAAAGTGAAAATGATATGGTAAAAAGAGTTTTTACTACTTTATATTTACTTTTACCATGTTATTGAACTTTTATAATTATCTATTTATTAAAACCTAATCCCTAATGCCCTTTTGAGTGGAACTTTTGCAGGCGTAACGAATTCGATGTTCATATACAGGGATGCAGACATATTTTTTCTTCTTCATCAAATGTTTTGTTTGTTTTTTATGGTTTTTGTATAAAACCTCGAGCTGGGTCTTTGTCCGTTCTCACGCTCGAAAATGCATGAGAATGCTATCGAGCATACTTTTATCACTTTTTCGGGCTCAACAAGGTTATACGAAAAAGGAACCCCCTTGGAGTCCTCTTTAAGCTCTTTTCAGACTCTCTAAACATGAAAAGATAACTGAACGACCTTGTTGTTTTCACGCTCGATAAAGTATTTGAAGAAAGTGTTTGTTGGGCGATAATTTATCTCTTTTTCGGTCTCATCAGACTATTTTACGAAAAAGGAACTGAGAGAGTTCTCTTTTAAGTGTTTTTCCAAACTCTATAATCATGAAAAACCTTCGATTTTTCTATCTTTGGACTCTTTAAACAAACATTGACAGACTCGTCATGGGACCGAACCACTCCTTCCTAAGGTTCGTTAAACATACTTCGAAGGACTTATCCGAAGGATAAGCTTATATCAACAAGCATATGTTATCCTCCTCAAGCTTGCGTAAAAATAAAGAGGTACTCACCAGAAATGGTAGGGACAATTTGGGAAAGGGATATGTTCTCATCTTCATATTGATTGGCAGTAAGTGTCTCTCTTGAACATGACACCCCCTATTCATTATTTGAAGCCAGTTTGGGAAATCCATTTGTCTCTCATTCAATTTGCTACAAAGTGATAACCTGTGTCGTCTTTGAGTCAATGTTTCCAAATCATTGGTCATGTTGTTCATATGTTCAAGAGAAGTTCATCTGAAACCTCTATTGAGTCGGCCATCTGCAGTTGTCCATTCTCTCCGTGTCGGCCTTCCCTGTGTCCAGTCCAACTTACATCATACTCTGTTTCACCTTCAAAATATGTTACTCATTTTGTGTTATTGATGGGGGATACATCAAGGCCCTCCTATGACGAGTTTTGTTCCATCGACTTCAGCTTATTATCCGGAAACATGACTTAGAAATTCTTTGGTACCTTGGAACTTGCATGCCTCAATGGCAGGTTTCCTCGCTTTCGACAGTGGGTTTACATCATTGACCCCTGATCGAAAGATTCCGTCAGATGTTCGACCTCAACTCATTCATTCACATTCGAAGGATTTTACTAGAGTACCTTGGGAGTCATTGACATTAATGGTGATTTCCCTCGCACTTGTTAACGGTTTCATCAATGACCATTAATAAAGTAGTTTCTACCATGTTCGACTTCAACACATGTAATCACATGGTTAGATTCGTACTTTTGGGCGACGAGATTGAAGACCCTAGATATCATCTCTATGTCCAGGTTGTGATGGAATATGTATAATTTGCGACACATATATCCACTTTTTATGTCTCGTGGCTATGTCGTCTTAATTTGAATTTTCTCACATAGATCCACAGTGTATTCCTGGTGGCTATGCTATATTTTGACGGCATGGATCCACAGTGTATGATTGGTGGCCATGACCTATGTCTACAATGTCATCCGTCTGTGATCTGAGTATGGGAATGCCTACCTCAAAATTAATATATATGTTATTTTGCAGATGCTTGGTTGTTCGCAGGTTTCTGATTAGGTGCGCTCCTGGTTTCCAACACACACATGTAGCTTACAAAGTATTTCGGCTGTCACTGATTCCGACCTCATACTTTGGGGGGAATTTTGTTACCCATGATTTTGGTCATCATGATGGTGTATTGATGATGGTGTACTCAGGCTCCTCATAAGAACTTTCTCCTGAGAAAAGTGACATTCATCTCTTCCCAGAAAACTTACTTTTGAAGAGAGTTCACAGGTTGCTAGTATCTTAGGGTGAGAGAATGACCCATTCTCATAGGCTGCCTTAAGATAGGGTGTGAACTTCTCACACTGTGCTACATAGCTAGGGTGCGAACTTGTTCTAAAGATTGGAAAAAGATGAAGTCTCGATGGTTCTAGAAGGGAATCTTCTAGAAGAATGGGTTGGCATTTGAATGGTTATCCTTTTACTGGTTTCCCTGATATTGTGGGATCATTATTATCCAAGTAACCATCTCATTCTCTCATATAGATTGATGGAATTCTCATGGAAAAGGTTAAGCAATATTCATTGGAGAATTGGTGAAACAATTGTGTGAAGGACCTAGCTTGAACAGGAGCTTGGAGACTCTAGCAAGTCTATCAAGAGGATTTGATCTTCTTCATACAAGGATTGAGAAAGTGTGTATGTTCGAGCCAAGAGCCGCCAAAAGGAAGCTTACGAAATCAAGGCGATCAGGTTGTATCTTCTAATTTCTATTAATATGATACAACGACATGTCCTTTTCCCATAAAGTCATTCTCACTTTATTGTGTAATTCCTTGATCATACACATAAGTTGATATTTGAATATATTTTGATATCCTCACTTTGGTTGGTTTGTGTTGTCTTGGTCTTGACCTCACGAGAGCACCGGAGCGAAGCGGGAGCAACAGAGACCCTAGGAAGCAATACAAAGGTATGTTACTTGTTCCTCCCTACTAGCTAATTCAATGGTCAAAACTTAGGGAAAGAGTCATGTCATGTCCTGTTTTGTTCTAGATCCAGGTGGATCTAGGGAGATGTGTTAGTGTCCGCACCTACCGATTAGTCCAATAACATGCGGAGTGTAGACAGTGGTTCTATGTCTCTCGATCCCTTCATTCTTGCAATAACTATCAAACTCCTTAGAAGTAAATTCTCCTCCATTATCTGTTCTAAGACATTTAATGGATCTACCAGTGTTATTCTCAACCAAATCTCTAAAGTTCTTAAATCTGTCAAAAACATCAACTTTTCTCTTTAACATATAGATCCATATTTTCCTAGAGTAATCATCTATAAAACTGACAAAATATGATGATCCTCCATAAGAGAGTTTAGGATATGGACCCCAAAGATCAGAATGAATATAGTCAAGGATATCTTTACTTATGTGTTTTCCATATTTAAATTTATGTCTAGCTTGTTTACCATAAATACAATGCTCACAGAACTTCAAATCTACAGCTTTTAAACTAGGAAGTAACTTTTGATCAATAAGTACCTTCATTCATTTCTCACTTAAATGATCCAGTCACTAATGCCATAAATGAGTGGAGTCTCCTGCATCATCCAATGCCACTGTTGCATGATCGATTTCTATTATCCCTTCAAGTTTATATAAGTTCCCAACCAAGACACCTTTCAATATATTTAAAAATCCACCTTGAACTGTGCCTTTATATCCACAAGAATCCAAAACTCCCAAAGATATCAATTTTTTTCTTAGATCAGGTACATGTCTCACTTCCGTTAGAATCCTAATAGTCCCATCAAACATTTTTATTTTGATACTCCCTATCCCAACAATTTTACATGTAACATCATTTCCCATATAAACTACTTCGTCATCTATAGATTGGTATGTACTGAACCAATTTCTATGAAGACACATATGATGGGATGCTCTAGAATCAATTAACCAATTATAATGCTACTGTGAGACATTAGATGTGGACAATACCTCATCGATCATACCTAAATCCTTCTCAGCTACATTTTCCTCCTTTGTAGAGTCCTCTTCCTTTGATGCTTACTTCCGTTTCCAACAATATTTCTTAAGATGCCCTGATTTATTACAATACCAACACTTTATATTACCCGTCTTTCCCCTTGACTTAGATTTGGATGTACCTTTTGAACTCTGCCCTCGTTCACTAGATTGTCCTCTAGTTGCCATTGCAACTATTGTTGAGGTTTCCATGCTACCTTTCCTGCTCCCTTCCTCAGATAACAAGGCTCCAACAACAATATCATAATCTAAAGAATCTGATGTACTAAACCACATAGACATGAATAGATTATCCCATGACTCAGGTAAATTACATACTAAAGCAATTGCCCTATCTTCTTCTTCAAATTTTACATCCACACTAGGTAACTGACAAATCAGGTTATTAAAATTATTTAGATGATCAACTATTTGTGTACCTTCATTCATCCTTAAAGTATACAACTGCCTCTTCAAGAAAATCCTGGTCGTCAAGGATTTTGTCATGTATAAAGCTTCCAACCTGCTCCATAATCATGATGTTGTCTTCTCTTCTGTGATGTTAAATAACACTTCATCTGCTAAATACGGATGGATGGTACTGAGAGATTTTGCATCCATATCTTCCCATTTCTCGTCTGACATACCCACGGGTTTCTTTGGCTTTCCCGCTAGTGCCTTTTGTAGGCCTTGTTGCACAAGAAGATCTTGCATCTTTAGTTTCCATAATTCAAAATTAATTTTACCATTGAATTTCTTCACCTCAAACCTTGCACCGTGCATCTTTGCCATTTTTTTTAAGGAACCGGATCAGAAATTTATAAAACCCAAAGCTTATAAAAAAAAAAATTATAATATTATGGTTGATCAAATATTACAAGGCTGAAGGAATAAATACAAGATTTAATAATTTATACCAAAAAACCCTTTAACCTTTTAAAACCTTGTAACTCCCACCTTTTAAATGATCTACCATATATTAAATTCTTTTAAAGAAACCATTCAATCCAATTTTATATTTAAATCCGTGTAAAACCATTTCAAGGTATTATAACAAAAAATTTAATGCACCATACCACCAACAAAGCTCGGTAAGTAGTCATCGTTTCAAGAAATCATTTATTAATGCATAAAATAAATAAGGATCTGCAACTACCCTTTTAATTTAATTATTATTTGCAGCACAATAATATCACATACAGTCTCCTTGGTCGAATGAATGGAAAAAATATTATTTGCAATCGTATAACTAGTCCCGACGCACCTTTAATTTTCCGACTAAAACGTTACTTGTCATCCATGCACAGAAACAGAAGAAAATATTATTTCCCAACAACACACAGAAACATAAGTGTTTCTAGCAATTGACCTCACGCCTCTATTGACCGAATGCACGGAAATATTATTTGCAAATGCACATTTGCAGGTCCTCCATGGCTCCAACAAGTAATATCATTTTCAATAAACTTGTGATCTTGTCTTAACCTCGCTCTGATACCACTTGTTAGGATCAAGCAATCACAAAAATGAATATTACAACAGAATAAAAAATACACAGAAGACAGAAATGACAAATAGAAAACTCATCAAAAAAAACACAGAGATTTTATGTGGTAAAACCCTCCACCTCATGATGGAAACATCCACAAAGCAATGGTATCGGTTCTCTTATTATTCAGAAAAAGGATATTAAAACAGCCTTCCAGGCTCTAAATCATTCCTCGCATCCAACTCTCTCACACCCCTCACTTGCCTCTACAAGCTTCATGGATTTATAGCAATATTTACATAGTTACATGAACTACTGGCAATAAATGTTGCATTCCATTTTAGCAAATTTGTTTCAACAAATTAACAATGCATGAGAGATTTATGAGATATTCCAATAAACAATTGAACTACTGTATCCTATTCGAGTTCATGTAACAACCATCGGATCTTGCATCCCGTTCGTTTTCATATATTCAATAGTACATACACGAGATGTATGAAGACAGGGCACGTACAATGGATAAAGTAATGGAGATTGGTGTTTGAGCCGATGATTGGTTGTTGAAGACTAAAGCATGTTCTAGATCTGCATTCTATGGGATCAGATCTACCATAGAAACTCTGGTATGATGAATTCTTAAGGCATTCTTAGTATGGTTGTTGTGATGTGGTTTGTGATGGTTTATGGAGTGAGAAGCACTCTTATGATTCAGTGTTGATATGATTTCTATAGTATACTGGTTGATTATACATGATTGAGTAGCATTCATATTGTATGGTTGAGAAGCATGAGTAGGCTATTGGAGAGCTTAGATGTGTTGTGACTGACTATGGGTCAGATTGGACAATGAGAGACAAAAGATAATATGATTGCAGGTTGTATAGGATATGAGTATGTGATGAAAAAGGAAAACCCTAAATTGCTCATAAGTATATGTAGGTTGTAGTATATACTAGTCGTGTACATACGCGAGCCGTACTACTGGTAGGGCATGTACATACACATGTTTCACTACCAATAGGCCATGTACATGTGACAAATTGATATATGTGGAGGATTTTTGCCTCATCTCAGTTGGTGCTGAGGGTGTAAGATGAGTCTTGCATTATAGAGCTGGTGCTCTTGTAGAGCGTCACTCTATTAAGTTGTTGCTGAAAAACCATAAGGATTGTAGTCTATAATAAAAAGAAAATTGTACATATATATTTTTTTCTTTGTGTTCATTGTGATGATGAATTGTTGATGATATATTGTTGATATATGTTCACATTTAACTGGTTATAAATGACAACAATGAGTAATGAGTTAATGGTGATTGCTAACTAATGAGTTTTGTGTAAGACGGAAGTTTTGGGGAAAATATCCCTACACTGTTCACCCCCCCTCTCTCAGTGTAGTTGATGTGTTCAACAATTGGCATCAGAGAGGGCCTTCACTATAATCCTTAAAAATCTTGGAGGAGATCCATGGACACACAAATGGATGATGAAGTTCAAATCCTTGATGGGGAAAACTATTCTATTTTCAGATTTCTGTGGTGAGTAGTTTCGAGTTTAATTGTCGGATAATCCACAGTTGGTGTCATTTTTGTCATCGACGTTTTGAATCCGAATCGGGATTAATCATCGGAACTAATCGTCGACACCAACTGTGGATTATCTGGCAATTAACCTAAAAAACTATTCTAGGTATTTGGAAGGTAGCCATTGGTGGATCAGTTTCATTGAAGAACAAGTCAAAGTATGTAGCTCAAAGGGAAGGAAAGAAGAATGGTGCATGGGCTCTCAAGCCCATTCTTAGTGGACTCTCAAGCCCTATCAAAGAGAGCATGGGACAATGCACTTCCGCCAAGGATGTATGGCTAAAACTAGAGGAGACATATCAAAGAAAGAAGGAGAAGGAAGATATTGAATATCACTCCATCAAGATCATTAAAGGTAAATAATCTCTGAAAACTCTTGATTGTATTATTTCTAAATGTGATCTTGAAAAAATTTCAAGTGAAGACAAATAATGAAGTGATGATATCACAAAGGAAGATCTTGAAGACATTTCAGATGAATCATGTGAAGATGTTGGCAAAAAGGAAGATCTCGAAGATATTTCAAATAAAGGTAAAGAATCCTCAAAGACCCTTGATTGCAATGATTCAAAATGTGATGATGTTGAATTTTTCTCTACAAGTGAAGATGAAAATATAGAGATATGTTGTGTAGAGTTTGATGGTAGTTATCCCATGGAAAGAATAGAATAATATCTATTAGAACTTCAAAAGAAGGTTGAATATGGTTTATATGAATATAGCAATGACCATTATTATATAGACTATAGATATCTTTCGGATAACACTAAAAAATTTATTAATAAGAATCAAAGGCACATATTGAAGTTAAGGGAAATGCTCAAGGAAAAAGAAGAGAGTAAAAAGACACAATTAGAAGAAAAGGAAGAAGAGATCACAAGACTAAAGAATGAAAACGGAGATACGAAGGTAGATGATGAGATTAGCAAAAATTTTGAAACTATTGTCCATCTCAAGACCCAAATTGAAGAAGCCAAAAGGGTAGAGGAACTATTGAAGAATAAAATAAATGAAAAGGAAGAGTCATGTCATAAGTTAGAAGCTGAAGTTGTTCATCTTAGAAAGAAAGTAGAGAAGTCAAAAAATTCTTGAATAGCTCACAAATCTTGAATGAGATCTTGGAAAGTCAAAGATCACCAAATGATAAATCAGGTCTTGGATACAAGAAAAAAGCTACACATGTTGAAGCAAGCACCTCAAAGAAGCATGAGGTAAGTCCCTCAAAGGATGAAGGAAATGTTGCCACACAAGGCAAAGAGAATTTCAAAAGAACAAAGCAAAGAAGACATCAAGAAGCTATCTTTGGGACACCAAAGAAAAGGTATGAAAGTATTTTTCATGGGAATTGTTATTCATGTAATGAATATGGTCACAAAGATTTTGAATGTAGATC
>JZKD02S1925154.1:1313788-1329499 GCA_000966675.3 Picea glauca | reverse complement strand
CAAAGTGGTCCCCTTATGGTGAAATCCCTCACGGAAAGACGCTTTACAATTGAGTTATCCTAGAAGTATGGTTGGAGAACCCATGCTTATATGTGGAAAAATTAGATGAAGAACAATGAAGCTGTTGGTGAAACTATCCTAGATGGATAGTGCTTGTCATGCCATTTCCAGTGGTATGTGGAATGTCACAGAACTCCTCAAGGTTTGAGAGTTAAGGCCTTACAAAGTAGGAGGACCCTCATATGAAGGCTTGAAGCCCCAAAAGGTCAAAGAAGTCAAAGTTATTGAAAAGAAGAAATCATTATTTAAATGATAAATTAAAGTGACAAAGTCAAGAAGGATTATTTAAATAATAAAGTAAAGTGACAAAATCAAAGAAGATTATTGAGGTGACAAAGTCAAGGAGGATTATTTAAATGATAAAGTAATGGATAACTTTCTATTTATGGAAAGTGGTTAACCCTAAAATGAGGAAAATAGGTTAAGTGAACTAGAAATGGGTTAAGTGACCCGGAAGTGGGTTAAGTGACCTAGAAGATGCTATTTGGAGAAGTATAAATAAGAGGCAAGGGTCTCTTGTGAAAAGTACATTTAGGGGAGATCTCAAGTGTATCTCTTGAGCATGATTGAAGATCTATTATGAGAGAGAGAGAGTATGGAGGATATCATGGACTCATTAAAGTTTCGACAAAGTCTAAGACCATGACGACAAAAGTCTCGGAAGTTCAAAAACCCTAGTTTATGAGGTATACGCGGGTTGCAATGGGCTTGGACGTGTACATACGCAGGTTGTATGAAGACATGGCGCGTACAATGGATAAAGTCATGGAGATTGGTGTTTGAGCTAATGACTGGTTGTTGAAGACTGAAGTAGGTTCCATATCTACATTTTATGGGATCAGACCTGCCATAGAAACTCTGGTATGGTTGTATTATTGTCTTGATGGATATTCTTGTTTGTTATGTGGTGAATGTTTAAGGAATTCTTGGTATGGTTGTTGTGATGTGGTTTGTGATGGTTGATGGAGTGAGCATCACTCTTATGATTCAGTGTTGATATGATTGCTATAGTATACTGGTTGATTATACATGATTGAGTAGAATTCATATTGTATGGTTGAGAAGCATGAGTATGTTTTTGGAGAGATTGGATGTGTTGTGACTGACTGTGGGTCAAATTGGACAGTGAGAGACAAAAGAGAATATCATTGCAGGTTGCAGAGGATCTGAGTATGTGATGAAAAAGGAAAACCCTAAATTTCTCGTAAGTATATGCAGGTTGTAGTATATACTAGCCATGTACATACGCGGGTTGTACTACTGGTAGAGCACGTACATACACATGCTTCACTACCAATAGGTTGTGTACCTGTGACAAATTGATATCTATGGAGGATTGTTGCCTCATCTCATTTGGTGTTGAGGGTGTAGTATGAGTCTTGCATTATAGAGTTGGTGCTCTTGTAGAGTTGTACTCTATTCAGTTGTTGCTGAAAAACCCCAAGAATTGTAGTCCGTAATAAAAATAAAATTTTATATAAATCTTGTGTTCCTTGTGGTGATGACTTGTTGATGATATATTGTTGGTATATGTTGTTGATATGTGTTCACATTTAACTGGTTATAAATGACAACAATGAGTAATGAGTTAATGGTGATTGCTAACTAATGAGTTTTGTGTAAGATGGAAGTTTTGGGAAAAAGAGCCCTCCATTGTTCACCCCCCATTCTCAGTGTAGTTGGTGTGTTCAACAAGAACACAGGAAATACATACAAGGAGAAGAGACAAAACTCATATCACCACCATTAGAATCTTTTCATAGAGACTTCAAAAGCTTCTGCATATGTATTCCATTCATCTCTAGAAAATTACAATTGAGTTCAGAACAACTAAAAGGTGCCCTTGCACTTCTGCCAACATTAATACATTCAGAACTTCTATCATTTACACAATTTTGAGTTCCTTTCAATTAGAAACTGATTACAATAGTTGAACTAAAAAGTTTCAGCTTCTAAAATTGACTACAATAATTTCAACAGACAGTCTCAGTATGTGAACCAATTTAGAATGATTAATCGAAAACTTTTCATAAACTAACGACCGATTTCTCTGACTGCTCAACTTATGTCTTCGCCATCTGTACTGCTTTGGTCCTCTGTCAAACTTTTGACTTTGGTGACACTTGGAGGATATTTGTTGATTCCTAGAAAACTACATTTTGTCTTGCCCAGTCGTACTATCTCCTTCCACTGCAAGTCAGAAGGGATCTTGTAGTCCATCATTTCCTTGATTAGGATCTCCAGGTCAATGAAAGACAAATAAGTCATTGTTGGAAGCATAATATTCATTGACTTAAATTGATTCAAGATCTCAAACTCTATGGCCAAACATTCTACCGAGGTGGCTCCTTTCAAGTTTTCCTCCAGACTTTCAAACTTAGAGTGATCCATTCTAGATTGGGCGAGGTGGGAGTTGTACTCTTACTGATCATATAATTTCCTTTTTCCATCCCAAAATGGTGGGAGGCCTTTGATGAACAACTCTTCAAACAGATCCTTGAATTCTTCTATACTCTGCTCCATCTGTATGGCTTTGGTTTGAACTGACTTAAGCAAGTTGTTGGCCCTTGGTTATGGAAGGAAGTGAAGAAAAAGGAAGGAAAGGTAAAAATGTGATCTTCGCAGGAGACAGAGTAACTGTTACTGAGTCGAAGTGAGCAAAAGAGAAGGAAGCATGGAGCGAAGTACGAAAAAGCAAGTTGTTGGATGAGAAGATTAGGGATGACAGATCATAAAGGAAGAAGGATAGTGGACAACTCAGCAAGCAGAGAAATCCAACATTGGATGCTTTGGAGCACCGCGAGATGAAGAAGGAAAGACAGGCTGGCAAAGCCCGGAAAAAGAGGGTCAAGTTGACCTAGGTTTTTAGACACCTAGGGTTTTGGTAATTAGGGTTTTTGACACCTAGGTTTCAACCTAAGGCTATTGGTGAGGGACTATAATGTATAAATAGAGGTGGAGAGGACCTAGGTTGGGTCGGTACTAGTGTTGTGTATTGATATTGATTGTTGTTGGTTGAGAGATTATTGTAATGTGAGAGAGAGGAGTGTTGAGAGTGAGAGCCTTCTGGTATTGTAAGATCTTCAATTGGGTGCGAAGATCCATTCCTGCAGCTGGGTGCATAGGAAGGTAGGAGACAAAAAGAAGAAGAGAGAAGATCTATTGACTAAGAGCGTAGATCAAAACTGTATGCTTTATCTTAATATATTATAAGCACAGTTCTATGGATGTATCCCTGGAGAGAGGGTGAACCACGTATATCTGGTGTTATGTGTGTTTGATTGTTGCCTGGATCTCTGTCATTGTTATATTGTTAATTGCATTATTATGTTAGATCAAATGTATGGTTACGCAGAGTAGATATAGCTGGTAAAAGATATATGAATGTTGCATTATTGTTGTATTAGTCCACCTTATATTCCCCTGGTTGTAGACATCCATGTCCTGCAACCACCCCTGCCTCTACCTCGGGTGAGACTTCATCTACTTTGCAGGTGTTGCTGAAAGGGCTAGTAGTTAGGGCTTTGTTGGTGTGGCCTTAAGCATTGAACCCTGGGTCTGCCCCTGTGCCAACAAATGGTTTTGTTGCCGGGACCTGAAAATGTGATTGCTGGGAACTTGGGAAGAAGAAACTTTGTGAAAAAGAAAGATCTGTGTGTAGATATGTTGCCCTAGTGCGCAGATTTTTACTCGACCACTAAAGCTTTGTTCCAGGAATAAGATCATATTTGAAGAAAAGAAGCGATATCTGAACGCTCTGTGCTCTAAGAAAAGTAAAAGTGGAAATTTCTTAAAGAAAGAAGTCAGATCTGCAGAAAAGAGGTAAGATCTGTAAGCTCTGTGCTCTAATAAAGGTAAGAATAGTCAAACATTATTAGATCTGAAATCTTTGTGCTCTGTAGAAGTAAGATAAGTGAAATTTTTTGTTTCTCAAGCATGGATCTAGGTATGCTTGATAGATTATGTCATATCTTCAAAACTAGGGCATTAATAAATGAAAGAAAGTTTGATATGAATAGATTTGATAAGTATAATGATAGATATGTTATACCTATGCATAGAAAGAATGTTTGGACTAACAAGTGGATGCAGGATCCTAGAAAGAGTTTTTTGCAGACTAGCTACCATGATCCTGGTGCACAGTACAGAATAAGTTATGGAACATTTAAACGAAAGAGAGGGTTAACCCTTTGTTACAGTTGCAGAAGACCAGGACATCTTGCTAAGGAATGCCCTGGTGGAAGAACTAGTTGTCTCTGTTGCAAATCTTTGGACCATGAAGTGTTGGATTTCTCTAGAATGATTGCTAAGCTTGAAAGAATGAATATGAATGAAGAAAACCATAAGGCAGATCCAGAAATAGTAGAAACTCAGAAGGAATCACAAAAGATATTGCTACAGATGAAAGACACCTTGAGTGATCACCGACATGTTAGGATATCAGAGATCTTCAAAGAAAAGCAACAAGTCAAAGAAAGAATAGGGGAATTCGACATTGACTGTATTCTTGATGAAGAAACACAAGTGAACATTATGCCAGAAAGAACTTGGGAAGCTATAGGAAAGCCTGCCATGATCCCTTCCCTAGGAGGGACAAGTTTATTCAGAGGAAAGCTAGTAAAACTATGTGGAAGGCTCTCCCGGATACCTATGACTTTCAATGGAACTTCGACAGAGGAAGACGTTGAGATTATTAAATTTGTTGAAGACAACGCCCCGTTTACCATGCTCATAGGAAAACCTTGGATTGATAGAGAACAAGCCAGACGAAAAGAGGAAGAAGAAGTTTTGGAACAAAAGAAGCAAGAGTTAAAAGACTTTATGACCAGAAGAATTGTGCACTTGATTGAAGAATAGAAGAGCAGATCGCAGATATTTAATACTAGCAAGTCCGATGTAGAGGCTAAGAGAACACTAGAGGATCCACAGAAGATTGAGTTACCTATTTTTGATACAAAAGAAGTATTATCCAGGAACCCTAGGAAAGACTTTCAACAACGCGAAGTAACTAAGACCATAGAAGATAAGCATCAGAATGGTAAAAGAATTACTGAGACGAAGCTAATTGGGAAGAAGGATAGAAAGTTAAGAAATAAAAGGGCTAATACTATAAGGTTACAAGAGGTTCTAGAGGATACTTCGCAGACAGAAAAATTGCAGAATTGGAACTTCACCGAGATATCAGAGCAACGACATAGAGTACTTCTCTATGACGAAGCAATATAGTCGTTGGGGCCGATATATCCATTCGACTTCCACTACGAACGGACAAAAAATCAATAAAGGGACATCATCCAACCGTTGAAACATGCCATAATGCGTTGAACATGAGTTAATGAAGGATCATAACCGTTGCAAGCAGACTGTTGCTAAGTTTCCCTACTTAGTCCATCAGGCCACGCACTGAGAATACTTTTTGCTAAGTGAGAATTTGAGCACGAAACCTGAGATTAACTCACCCTGTGATCATTGCCTTGTTCCCATACTATTCACTATAGTCTCTGAATTCCTTTCGCACTCAAACTAGCTGACCCAAAATTGTATGTCGGACGAGCTCAGCGTTGCTGAGAAAATCATTTAAGAATTTCTAATTGACTTAATGACTCAGAGAGTCATGTCAAAGAGAGGAATGTCTACAGGTGTACAGGCATCGTCCTTGGGAGCATTTCCATCTTCCCCCTCCACTGCTCCAACAGGACCATCCCGACTACCTTCGGAAAGATGATCTAAGCTCGGAAACAACTTCGCCACTATGAAGATGATCCCAAGTATCTTGCCTAAGTATATCCCACCACTAAGAGACATAGTGAATTGAGACACTATACCCAGAGACTTCGACTATGTTGTGGTCACTGTGTACCTCCTGAAAGGGGTGCGCACAGTTCGTGTTGACCAGGATAAGCTCACATCACTAAAATTTAGTGATTTTAACCTTGGAGATCGCAAGGTTTACAATATGCTAGCCCCACACAAGTACTTAGCTATCACAAATGGGAGGAACCCAAAGATTGTCCCTCAACAATGGACCCATAACCTCACGTAGTCAACCCTCCTCAATGTAATGAAGATTCCTCATTTCGAGATGCATTAGGAAGTGAATGCATGTGTCAGATTGTTGTTGTCCTGCTACCACGGAGGATACTTATGGTTGGACCGCTACATCACTGTGGATCTGATTCTGATCAATCGGATCACAGGGCTAAGCATACAGGGCCCTGACCCGCACGAGTTTTACCCTAGAAAGACTGCAGACCATGCTCTTGTACAATGAATAAAAGACACATATGGAGATCTAGAGAAGGGAACGCGAGGTTACAAGGTATCCTCCATTGAGAATGAAACAGTGTGCCTTGGTTTCTAGCTGATATCAAGGAAGTTAGTTCACAAAAAAAGACCCACACAAGTGATTGGATTTGTAGTTGACCTCACAGGGAAATGCATGGAGGGACTACAAATGAACTGGGCAAAGTACCTTGTAAATCAGCAAGAGCTTGACTGTGGACAAGTGCAAGACCAAGGGCATGAGTTCCACTTTAGTTGGTTGCTCATAGTCATCGCTTTCATTGCTTGGGAGCTACCAGAAGGTGCCACGTTTTCGGAGATCGAACCCTTCGAACCACTAGCCATGAAGTTCTATACGTTGTGGTACTCTAGTGACATGAACAAGCAGTGGCAGTCCAATGTCGTCTTCCACGCTTATTACAATCAATTGAAGAATGCAATCCATTCTACACTGTGCCTCACACCAAACACACTTCATAGGTTTAGACCTTTGATCAAATTCAACATAGACCGCCACTTCACCTATATCACAACGCATGTTGATGAGCACAAACAACAACTCCAGTCATACTATAAGTTGATAGAAGAAGACTTGGAGCAGATTACCAAGGAATGGTCAGCAAACCTCCTTGTTGCAGAAAACCCTGCAGAGATGTTTGATGTGGATAGCCCTAAATATATTCCGGATACACCTGGACCACACAATACTAAGAAGGATGTGGAAGTTCAAGATATCCATAGAACATCCACGAAGACTACGTCAATCTCACCTGCGAAGGGAGGTGATGGTGAAGAACTAGGTGGCACAGAAGTTGAGCAAAACAAAGGTGAGGTTACTTCGCCTGGAGAGGAGGAGGATCCCTCCAAGAAAAGGAAGATTATCCCACCAAATCCCTCATCCCGGAAGAAATATAAGGCCACCCAAACTACATTTAAGACTACCCTCACACAGGACGACTTCGACTTCTTGATCGTTGCACTGAATGATGCCTCACTAGAGATCGCATAAAAGAAAGAAGTGAAGCAGGAGGAGGTATTTAGCCGGATCAAGGGTGAACTTCAAGAAGTGAAGCAGGAACTCCAGTCCAGTAGAGTAGTTTCTACGATGCCCTTGACAATTGAAATAATAGGAACAACTGATGAGCCCACGCAATTACGCCAGATTGTCGAGAAAGTCAAAGCTCGCCTTCGACGAGCTCAAAAAGACACAGCGCAAGCCACCCAGGCTTTGGCACAAGTACAGAGTGCACATAGAGTACAACAGAGGCAAGCATAACAGGAAAATATTGCCCTAGAAGCAAAGTGGGAGGAGGAAAAAGCACAGTTTCAATAGAGCAAGGACCAGTTGCTAGCAGAGAAACTTGAAGTACAGGAAAGAGTTCATAGAGCACTTCGCTCTGTGACGATCATTGAAGTGAAAATGAAAGAACGTGTCCCACAGCAAGTGGCACAACTTGAAGAAGTAATCCAGCAACTTCAACAGTGCATCGCAGATCTGGAACTTTGTACCATGCTTGATACTCCACAAGAAGTAAGAGACCTAAGGGAGGCAACTGCCTGCAACGCAGTTGCCAAATTAAAAACCTTGGCTTTGGAATGTAAGCAACTGAGCACTAGAAGTGCCCAAACTTATGAAAACCTCACAGAGAACCTAGAATTGCAGACATTAGAAGCACATATCCAAGAAGCAAAGCAACATGCAGATACACTACAGGCACAGCTGAAGGCCTTGACCCCAGTTGAAAGAATGAAGAGATTTCCATAACAACGCATCGCCCAACAACAGGTACACATGCTGCAAAGTAAAGTGATGGAAGTCTCTCAACATCTTCAACCACTCCAAGAGAAAGCATGCCACTTGTTCACTGAAGTTGAGAGCCAGGAAGTCAATCTTGAACAGGTTGTCATCACCACAAAAAAGTGCATGGAAGGACCAGTAAACAACGCAATGATCCAGGAGTTCACTAAGCAAGAGGTTGTTGCACTGAAGTAGGTCGAAGTAGCTCGGGCCAAGCCTGAAACATTCGAAGTGGATTTGATCAGACCATAGTGACTCGGGATGAGTCACAGGTGAGTGTTGGGGGCCTGTTGGCCTTTGACCAAGTTTTGAGGAACACTTGGTCATATTTGACCGTTTTTGGACATCAACACCCTGTCAAATATGGAGTGCCAAGAGAAGTAGAGATCATGGGATCTCAACCCACTTTTAGGGCCCTTTTAGGGTTTTGGGTTAATGTAATGGAAAAGGGATGTCAGCCCATGGGTTTACCCATGTTTAGGCCTATGTTGTAAAGTATAAATAAGTAGCTAGGCAATGTAAGAAGAGTCGATGGCTTAGTGCTAGTAATTAGATCTCTGTGATCGAATGTAAATACTCTGTGCATGATTGTAAGAGGCTTGCAGAGTTGAGTGCAAGTGATGTAAGTGTTGAGTGCACGAATTGTAAGAAGGCTCTATGCTAGATCTACTCAGGGAAGGAGGATTTGGTGAGGTGCGCACAGATCTCATGTCCTATGCGGAGTACAAGTTGAGCTCTGTGTTGTAATCAGATTGACCAAAGATAATAAAGAAGAAGAAGACTTTGTGGACATAGCCCCAGGGTGGGGGTGAACCATGTAAACCTTGTTGATCTACGAGATCTAATATGTTTTGTTGTTGCTAAGCACTGAAATATCCTATATATGAGAAAGTACTACGACGTTCTGTCTTATCTGTGAAGTACAATAAGGGTGAATAGTGATGAATGAACGGTGCTAAGTGCTCTGTAAAGGATATAATCACATATCTGTGTCCCAAATAAGGTTGCAGACACCTGAGTCTTGCAACCACTCCTGTCTCTACCTCGGGTGAGACTTCATCTTCTTCGCAGGTGTTGCCGAAAGGGCCGGTAGTTAGGGCTTTGTTGATGCACCCTTGAGCGTGGAACCCTGGATCTTCCCCTATGCCAACACAATTTATGCTTGGCAATGACCCTTCTGTCCCAAATGATCAATGTAGTTCTATATTTGACCCCAATGGTCATGAAGTTCTGTAGTAGGGATGGAATTCAACAAGTTTATAGCATTTTGGGCCCATTCTGATGGTTTCTTAGCCAAAGTTTCATTAAAAACAGTGCATCTACTTCTGGTTATGATGGACATGCTATCTTTATCATTGATGAAGTTCAAGTACACCCTAAACCTAGCAACTTCATCAATAGTAGAATCCCAAATGATGTGTTTAGCTGCCTGCAACAGTCCTTTTCCTTTCAATCTTATCTTTAGCTTGTTTATTCTTTCCTGCAAAGCTTGATTCTCCTTCTAGAACTGGGCCATCTTCTCATCCTTTATTTTCATTTCTTGTTGTAGCTTTTCTATATCTCCCTTAAGGCTTTTGATTTCTCCTGCCTTCAGGATAACTTGTGACATAGACTAGACAAGTCCTTCAGTGCTTGGCCCAGTTTCTATAGTACAAGGTACAACTACATCCATATTTGATACTTATGTTTGTCCTTGTGACCAATTTACCTTTTGTTTCTCCAGCTGTAATACTTTGGCTTTGTAATTCAATGTTTCTTATCAAAATGCCTCCTTCTCTTGTTCTAGAAAAACCAGTTTTGTTGTTTGTGGATGCTTTGTGGCAGAAATTTTTAGTTTTTTCTTCAAGATTTGAATCAGCTTGTCTTTCTATTCTAAGGAGGATTTCACTCCATGAGGGCCTTCAGATTCTAATCTCTTGACTTGAGTGTTCCAAGATCTGTTGGATGCTTTATCTTGTCTCAACTGCCCCTCCAACTTAAGTGCATGAGTGGTCATCCTTGAATTCTTCAATCTCAAACCCAAGTAATCTGAATACAGCATGTCACTAGTGTTTCTATGGAATTTCACCTTGTCTGGGGCACTGATGTTGTCATAATGCAGCTTAACCTCAGACACTTTATCCTCATCTGAAACTACTATGTTGAGTGTTCTTTTCTCTACATCTCTGACTCTGAACAGAGAATACTTGTGCTAAGAAATATTTTCTACCTCAGGGATCAACTCTCTTATTTCACCCATGGCCAAGTTTCCTTTCTCAGCATATTTCCTTGCCAAAACTTCTTTAGATTGATAGGCTGCTCCAGGTGCTTTATAAAAAATGTGTTTTTTTCTACTAAATTCTCTTGAGTTGATTTCACTTTGAAGCATACTCCTTTTACCAGCTTCTTCATTTCTGGTGCCACTCTTCACCATATCCATACTTTCTCTTTAGGATCCTCTTCCTCCAAATCCACTATCTGTGGGGATTGTGTGAATTTCATTTTCTTAGGGACAACCTGTTGATTGTTGATGCCTAAGGCCTATGAACTTCTTCTCTTGGTGTAGACACTTACTTTGGAAACTTGGAGTATCATCTTCTGAGGAGTTTGTTGTGGGGTTGGCCCCGCTTGTTGTGTTTGAGAAGGCTGCAGAATGGTCTCCATATCAGCACAAGTTTAAAAATTTTCCAATTTGTCGAAACCTTACACATACTCATGTTCATAAGGGGCATGTTTTTTCATCAATATTCTTTTAGATATGACCTGATGTGGATCATATCTTCTCCCTTTTAGTTTTTCAAATCCAAAGTCCTTGAGTTTTGCCTGGATCTGAGATAAGCATGGTCTAGTTTTTACAATAACGGGTCCTATGATTAAAGGAAATTTTAGGTTTGATGCCTTGTGAAGTTTCAAGAAATGTTATGTATCTGAGATGATTCTTTGTCTGATGAACTCCAGGGCAAAGACTCTGGATGTCAGAAAAATAGGCAGGAGATGAGGGGCCTCTTGAAAACCATATACCCAAATTACTGTAGAATGCATGAACAACACCTAGTCTCCCACTCTGTTTTCTGGATTTGGCTGCAAATAAATTTTCATGTCCTCCAGGACTCTTGGCAAGCTGGTGTTGAAGATCGGGTTGTAAACTTTGGACATGATCTTATCAATGAAAATGAGCATTGTGATTCTTTTGCATTCAGTTGAGATGAATGTCACTTCATATAACTCTTTATTGTTTGTCTCAAGGAACATCTTCAACAAGTATGTTTAATACCTGAAGTGCCTTAATGACTGGAAATTCACTAGTAGTTTTTGTACATTATCATCTATGAATCCTTCAAAGTTGATGTGGACTAATTGACAGGACTCTGTTTGGAAAAATGTTAACAAAAAACCTAACATGACCTCAACTACATACTTGTCATTGTCTAAACCTAAAATCTAACTGAGTATGGAACATGCCCATTGGACTTCAATAAATAATATATTTACATTAATTGGCAATGACAGACTCTCAGAAATATGTTCGGGTTTGACAATTGTCTGCAAAAATAGGTTTTTTACCTTGGGGGAACATTCCCTGTAAACCATGATTATATTTTCTTCTTCAAACGGTTAAGACACTGTGGAGGGGGGCTCCGATATGCCAAGGACGTATCGAATTGACGAGCTATATACTCTACACAGGACATAAGACCCTAGTTTGTTTAAGATGACTTTCTCTTCCTGTGAGTATTGTTCTGCGCACCAACCTATGAATTTTGAGAAAGGGAATGCGACCTCGACGGCATAAGGGACTATGGTGGCCTAGAATTCTTTGAGAAAGGATATATGTTTCCCTACATTATTTGACAAATTGGCTCTAGACACAGAGACGAGCGAGACCGTTATTTTGGTTTCGAACACATCTGAATATATGTCAATTAGGGCTTCTTCGTTTGGTGGGGGATCTTGCTATGCTACAAACAAAATGACAGGGTCCATGGAGGCAATGAAAAATACCTGTGAATGAGTGGAAAATGCATGAGTTTGGTGCACTGTTGAGGTTCATTTCGAATGGAAAGGTCGCGCCAATTTCCAACGTTCCAATGATTTGAAAAAACATAAAATAATGACAAGGTTCCACCCCTTTATATACATCCGATTTCGGGGATGAGGCAAATCGGTTTGGGATAGACTGCTTATCATCCCAAAATGCACCCAGTGGAACCACATGGTCCCGAGCCGAAACCATGGTTTTCTTTTCGACCCGCTTTCAAGAATTAACCTCCACGTTCTTTCTCTGCCCGAAATGATCCCCGACCGTTGATCTGCGGCGCTTGCAATATGTGGCCTGCCGGGTCCCATCAACTCCGCACTTTCGCTAGAATTAGCCTCCTTTCGCTAGATATGGCCCCGTCCTCTAGTTTATCATGTCTCTACACCAGTTTAGCCTCTCTAAGTCCCGAAACTTGGATTCCATATAAAAATTGTTATAGTGATAACATGGGCTCCAACTCAGGATGTTATCCTCCAGGCGAGGTAGAAAATAATGATAGACCAAGTGCCTACCCATTGGGCTAGGATTTATTCCTGCAATCTGAATCTATCAACTTCTATTCAAAAAACTCAAAATCAACCCAGCATAACTCAGGGCCTTCACCTCGGGCTTTAGTTATGCTTCTTTTATTTCAATTTCTTCATGCAAAAAAAAAAATGAAAATGATTATGTACAATGAATGAGAGAGTTGATGTTTGTTTTAAACGATATAATGTTTGAGGAACCTGCCATTCACATGCCCTCCTCCAACAATGTCTCCATTAATTTCCTATATCAAATAGACATTGTTTCCATGGTACGCTGCAATTATGAATGGTCCCATCCATAGATGGTCAAACCCATACTTTCCATTATCTTCATTGCTGGCATCCCATCTCAATACCAAGTCTCCCACTTTGAAATTATATTCTTTGGTATGTCTGTCAAAAGCCTTTTTGATCTTGTCTTGGTGCAGCTGAACATTATTGAAGGCCTTTTCTCTTGTTTGATGTACATTGATTAGTTCATATTTTCTTCTTCTAGTGGCATCTGTGTCAATATGATGTTCCTGTAACAACCTCATCACTGGAAACCCCAATGTAGTAGGAAATATTTCCTCTATGCCATAAACAATCTGAAAAGGTGAAGTGGCAATAGATATTTTTTGGAGTGATTATGTCAACCCATAGTGCATGGATTAGATTTTTGTGCCAATCCTTTTTGTTATCTTGCAACAACCTTTTTATAATTCCGGTCAAGCTCTTGTTTGATGATTCATCCAACCCATTGCCTTGAGGGTAATAAGAAGTGGAGTGGCCAAGAGTTATGCATTGTCTGTGATGATTTTGATTGGACATCCGAACCTAGACAAAATATTGTCTTCCAAAAACTGGATGATAACAACATTTGTTGCTTTCCTAGTGGGAACTACCTCAATCCACTTAGTGAAGTAATATGTTACTGTCATAATCCACTTGTGCTGAGTTGAGAACTATGAATGTATTTCTCCTATAAAATCAAGGCCCCACTGTCTAAAAGGTGCTTCAACACAGATGGGTTTCAAAGGCAGAGGATGTAATTTTCTTCTCCCATCAAAAATTTGACATTCATGACATCTTGAAACCTCTTTATAGACATCAGAAAAAAATCTAGGCTAATAGAACCCAGCCCTCAAAATATTGTGCACAATGGTTTTCCAATAATGGTGGCCTCCACAGTCACCCTTATGGAACTATCTGATGGTCTTCTCTGCTTCTTCTTCCAACAAACAACTCAAAAAAATTCCCCTTGGATCCTTCCAATATAAAGATTGGTTTACTATACAAAACTTTGTTGCTTTCAGCTTTAAGAATATGGCCTTCATTTTACTCAATTTAGGAGGAGCCTGCAAATTTATCAACACATAAATGATATCTGCATACCATGGGGAGTCAAGGAATTTTTGGGATATTTGAGGATCCATCTCCTCATCTGCACCTGTTGACAAGTCAACAATGAAATTTATTCCTAAGAGTTCACAATTAGTCTGTACCATCAACTTTGCAAGCCCCTGCCCCTTGATCAAATTTGTAGGTTTGATCTCAAGGTCATATTATAAAATCACAGCTATCCATTTACCCCTTTTTCCTTCAGGATCAATCTGGGTTAAGATGTCTTTCACAAAACTACTGGGCACATAAGCAGTAGTATGGGAATGCAAGATGTAAACAATGAAATCTTTCAAGGCCTTGACTAGTGCATATGACTGCTTCTCCATGATATCATACTTCAAGGAGGCATCCCTCAATGTCCTATTGTAATATGTTATGGGCTTCTAAAAAATTTGCTCATCCTTCTGTAGTAAAACACCAGCAATTATGTGCTCTGAAGCAACAAAGAACAATATGAAGTCCTTTTCAAAATTAGGAATGGACAGTACTAGAGCCTTGGTCAATAACACCTTAATGTCTTCAAAGGATTTCCTGGCTTCAGAGGTCCACTTTATTTCATTTCCTTTCTTGAGCATGCTAGTAATATACTTTATGATTTCAGCCAAGTTAGGGATAAACCTTCTCAGAAAATTCACTTTTCCCAGGAAAGAATGCACCTCTTTTTTACTTTTGGGTATGCCAATTTTCAAGATTCCCTCAACTCTGCTAGGGTCTATCTTTATCCCTTCCTTTGAAATAATGTGGCCCAACAAATTTCCTTCTTCCATGGTGAAATTTGACTTCTTGGGGCTCAACAAGATACCGAACTTTCTAAACTTTTGAAATGCCCTTCTTAGATGCTTGAGGTGTTCTTCATCCGAAACAGAATACACAGTGATATCATCTAGGTAGATAAAAATGAATTTGTCTTTCTTGTCGACAAAATCTATGTCCATATCACTTTCAAATGTTTCCCCTGCATTCATGAGCCCAAAAGGCATCTTTACACACATGAATTGTTAAGAACCAAACATCAATAGAGCATAGAAAAACCTCATAAAAAGTACTCAACGCCTTAAAAAAGAGATAATTTCAGATAATAAGTCTCTTCGAGGGGGCAACCTCCTTTTACCCCACTTAAATTTTCAAGTACAATATGATTCAAAATGAAAATGTCTCCTTGGTATCTATAGGAGACTAGGAGGTATAATTACAACTAATGGCCTAAAGCCGACATAAATAAAATAACATTACTAATATAATATGCCCCAAGTAAGGGATAATGAGCCAATATTAGGGCTTAACATGCCCCTCCCCTTGAGAAAAGTGTTGTCTGCAATGCTTGAGTAACTCTAGATGCTTCTATATACAAGACTCATCTTCCCAAGTGGAATCTTCATCCGTTAGTTTCCTCCATTTAATGAGATACTCTGAAATGGATCTATTCCTCGGCTGGCGAATTCTTGTGTCAGTGATGGCTTCAGGCTCCAATATGATTTTTCCTTCCTCGTCAAGTTTTGACAATATAGGTTGAACTGGGATCTTGTCGCCTATAACCTTCTTTAAGCATGAAACATGGAAAACTGGGTGTACTCATGAAGATGCTGGCAACTCCAATTTGTATGCCATAGTACCAATCTTTTGCAACACCTTATAAGGGCCAT
>JZKD02S1925154.1:1272341-1306038 GCA_000966675.3 Picea glauca | reverse complement strand
GAGACTAGGAGGTATAATTACAACTAATGGCCTAAAGCTGACATAAATAAAATAACATTACTAATATAATATGCCCCAATTAAGGGGTAATGAGACAATATTAGGGCTTAACATGAATGTACCCCATGGTGTTGTGAATGTTGTCTTTTCCTGATCATCAGGGTGCACCATAATCTGATTGTATCCAGAGAAACCATCCAACATTGAAATTTTCTAAGAACCTACCACTTTCTATAGAATCTTATGCATATTAGGCAATGGTTAGTTGTCCTTTAGAGATAGCCTATTCATATTTTTGAAATCCACACACAACCTGATTGCTCCCCTCTTTTTTCTGACTGTCACCAAATTTTCCACCCATTTAGAAAACCTCAGGGATACTATGATCTTGGCTTCAAATAGTTTCTTTACCTCTTTCTCAATCAAGGGAAGCAACAAAGGGTTTATCCTTCTTAATTTCTACTTGAAAGGTTTGTTATCTTCTTTGATTGGGATCACATGCTGGATTATACTGGTGTCACAAACTTTCAGACCTTCATAGCTCCAGGGAAAAACATCTAAGAAATCTTTCATTAAATTAATATATCTCTGCTTGACTTCAGGGTTGAGTGTTTTGGATAGCTTAATGATCTTGGGATCCTCCTGAGTTCCAATATTGAAATCTTCAACATCCCCTTCATTCACTGTAATTTTTCGACTCCTAGCCACATCATTATTATCAAAGAGTTTATCCAATGGGACCAGACCCTTGGGAATGATGTTTCTCTCCAGCTGAACTATATCTCTACCTGCAATCTGATTTTCGAAGTAACCATCCTTTCTGAAAGAAACTGCATCCATCTCTTCATCACAGTATTCTTCATCGATGTTCAATTTTCCCCATTTTCCAGTTTGAGGAAACTTTCTATTTGTTTATTATCTTCAAAAACCTGCTAATACTTAATATTATCAAGCACTATTGGTATGTGTTTGATCTCAACCTCATATCCCCTACTAGGAAAGATTGGAATTTTAAAAACTGAAACTTAAGT
This sequence comes from Picea glauca, assembly GCA_000966675.3. NCBI lineage: Eukaryota > Viridiplantae > Streptophyta > Pinopsida > Pinales > Pinaceae > Picea > Picea glauca. The sequence continues at coordinate 1,305,007 of JZKD02S1925154.1, read as the reverse complement.
GGCAAGGGCATCAACAATCTGATTCTAACCCCTTGGAATTGTTGAGAGGCTATATTCTAAAAATTCTTCAAGCATGTCAAGCATTGTATTCTTGTATGCTCTTAATCTAGGGTGCTTTGCTTGATATATTCCATTCACCTGATTTATGATCAACTCATAATCCCCATGAACAACTATCTTGTTAGCACCCATTTCTTTTAAAGCTTTCAATCCTAATACCAATGCTTCATATTCATCCATATTGTTTGTGCAATCAAAAGCCATCTTATAAGAGCATAGTTTTGTAGCCAATCTGGGGGGGTTAATCCACACACCAGCTCCTACCCCCTCTCTTCGGACATCTCCATCAAAGCTCATGCTTCACATCTTATTTTCTGCACTGTCCTACTTCTCTGAAAACTTTTCAATATGCTGATCAAATCTATCTTTGTCAGCCATATCAATTTCTGGCCCTTTCTCTTCAAAAAACGGATCATTGAAGGAAATAGAAGACCCCAACTCAGTTTCCACAGAGTATATGGGATGATTATTTAGATATTACTTGTTGCTAACCATATATTTGAGAAAAACCTCTCTATAAAACCTCCTATATTGACCAAAGACAGGGATGGTGGCGTATGACATGTCCATCTGGAAAGTTCCCTTCAATTTTGCAGCCCATGACCTGGATAACAACATGCCAAACTTGGGAGGAATATCAACAACCACTACATCCATGACCATATTATTTGTTGGGATTTGAGCTAAATACACCACCAGATGTTTGATAGGACCTAGGCACTTCACCTTTCTTGAGTCAAAAGAGAACATGTCTTTGTAAGGCCTTTTGATGTCAAGGCCTAGTTGGTCCATGACCACCTTGGGAATTAGGTTATGGGATGCTCCTAAATCCAACATGGCATTGTGTAGAGTCATATCATGGATTTTTAGGCTGACATAGAAAGGGGGACCTCTTCAGCATCACTATTTTCCTCTACACGTGGGCCAAATAAGATGGTCGGGTGATCATCTTCTATGTTCAAAGTGCCATAAGTTTGTTCCATATTAAGCATCTTGATGATCTGATTTCTATATTCACTGTTCTTGATCAATTCATTGAATGGTACATAAATTTTAATCTTTGCCATTTCACTTTCAAAATAAAAGGAAGAGGAGGTTTTATCTACCTCCTTGTTGACTATCTCTTTCCTTGCTTCTGGTATTTTATTTTGGGGATCTTCCTTTTGCTTTCCTTTGTCCACAATATCTTTTGTACAAGAGTCTTTTTTGGGTTGACTTGAAGAGGGTATGTTACCCTGAGCTTCTTTGGTGGGGTTTCCCTTTGAAGGATTTCCCTTTGGGGGGTTTGCAGGCACTTTATGATTTCGAAGATTATATTGTCTCTAGAATTGCACGATGGCATTTTGCAATCTTTCTTGGTAATCTTCCCTTTCTACTGACAACCTTTCCTCCTCCTCTTACATGAAGATCTCATTTGCATCCATGAACTAGTCATGTTCTTCTTTAGTCAAAAAAACTTATGTTTCATTAGCATCACAACAATTCATTTTGTCTTCAAAATATCCATCATAATTCTCATTCACATAATTATTTTGAAAAGGATGTCTTATTTGTTGGTCCCCCTGATTTCCCTGATTTCCTTGATTTACCTAATTTTCCTGATTTCCCTGATTTCTCTGATCTCTTTGTCTGATTTGTGGGATTGTTGGTCTTCTCTGATTTCTGGGTGGACCATCATCATGTTATCTGGTGTTAGGCTTATTATCTGAGGCCACCCTCTCCATCATTTTCTCCATGGTTTTCATCGTCATTTCAAACCTTTATTCTGATGTTTGTGAAGTTGAAGGTTGTGCCTTATCTTTAGCTTTGTTCATGTCCCTGTCAGATTTAGATTTGATCTTTTCCTGAAGACATTAAATTTACCTCAAATTATATGGCATCAGTCATCATATCATCTAATGAAGCAAATATCCATTCCCTTAATAACAAAGCACAATCACTTTCAAAAGAATAAACATATCTGAGTTGAGCAGCTTTAGGGGGGGTTTTACCTCAATAGGAATCAAATTATAGACCTTTACAAATCTGGTTGAAAACTCCTACATTGTTTCATTAGGTGACTCCTCATGTTGTTATACCGAGTCAAAAACTGAAGGGGGTTTTTCTTGTCTCCCCATTTTGCAAGAAAATTGGTTTCAAAGGCCTCAAAATTTTTGATACTAGATGTTGGAAGAGCTCCAAACCACTTCCTCACTTCTCCTGCAATAATTTGTGCAAACAACCTCATTTTCACATCTTCAAAATCTACTTCTTCCAAGTCTATCAAATCATTGAACCAGTCTAGATGTTTTTGGGTTGACATGCTACCTTCAGCGTCATACAGTTTGATCCTTAGATTATACTACCGAGGTAAATCATGTAACTGAGAAGGAAGTACAAGAGGATCAAATATAGTTTCCATGCATGTTGTGAGGGTTTGGAGTGGCTGTTGGTTCTGAGTATGAATCACTATAGGCCTCACAGATGAAACTAAAATTAAATCTTGGAATCTCTTTTCGTCAAAGATGACCTCGTTCAAACAAGATTCTGATTTAGTTCTGAATAGATTTTCCTCAAATTTTACATCAAACTCAAGATCTTTAATGCTTGTTACTCCATCTTTGGGCAAGGATAGATATCTATATAAATGAAAAACTGGGCTTATTTACCTTTCTTTTCTTTTGTGTACAATCTTTTCAGGATCAGACACAAGGATTGCAGCTTCTGGGTCTGGGTTTCTCCTGGTGTAAATTCTCTTGGGAGCCAGGATTTCTAGTTCAAATTGCTTGGTGCAACTAGTCTCTTGGTAATGGAGTTGCCAAGGAAAAAATATTCTCATCCAATCAGGTGTTTGATTCATTGTCACCCTCAGGAATCAAATCTGAAGCTTTAAGTCATTATTTTCCCAAGGAAGATTTCACTTTCAATCCCCGACAGCAGCGCCAGAATGTTAGCACTTTGTAAATTTGTTCAACAAATAAACAAACAACAGAGGTAATTGTTTCAACCAACTTTAGATATGGGTACTAGCATGCTCATCTTAGAGAGGGATCTCTCATGTCACTTGATGTTTCTTTGGGAATTGATGGCTAGATTTAGTTTGTTTTGGGGGATTTTATAAATTTGTTGGCAAGGAAGGGGAGGGATACTTAGGGATATGGAGTCAAAATTCTGAAAGTGAATGAAAACAATGACTGGCCGATAGAACTCTCTAGAGGATAAAGGCTAAATGAGGCGATGAATCTGAGTTATAAATTGTATTTATGCAGAGTGTAAGAAGAAGGAGAAAACATGTAACTGCATCAGAGCATTACTGAAATGAATTCTAAATTGGTTAGGAAGAAAATTACACAGTTTAAATTGCTTAAGCCGAGAGCATCACAAGATGAATTCTGAGCTTTTAACTATCCAATTTAAACAGAAGAAAATGCAAATGGAATTAAAGAACACAAGAAATACATACAAGGAGAATAGACAAAACTCATATCACCACCATTAGAATATTTTCATAGAGACTTCAAAATCTTCTACATATGTAATCCATTCAACTCCAGAAAATTACAATTGAGTTCAGAACAACTAAAAGGTGCCCTTGCACTTCTACCAACATTAATACATTCAAAAGTTCTATCATTTATACAACTTCAAGTTCCTTTCAATTAGAAACCGATTGGAATACCTGAACTGAAACGTTTCATCTTCTAAAACTGACTACAATAATTTCAACTGACAGTATCGGTATGTGAACCGATTCACAATGATTAATCAAAAGTGTTTCATAAACTAACGGCCAATTTCTCTGACTGCTCAACTTCTGTCTTCACCATCTGTCATGCTTTGGTCCTCTATCGAAATTGCCACTTTGGTGACACTTGGAGGCTATTTGTTGGTTCCTGGAAAAATGCATTTTGTCTTGCCCAGCCGCACTATGTCCTCCCACTGCAAGTCAAAAGGCATCTCGTAGTCCGTCATTTCCTTGATTAGCATCTTCAGGCCAATGAAAGAGGCATAAGTCATGGTTGGCAGCCCAATATTCACTGTCTTGAACTGATTCAAGATCTCAAAATATGTGGCCAGACATTCTACCAGGATGGCTCCTTTCTGTTAGTAACATTTCTTGTCCTAGGCACAAGAGTATTCAGGTCTGCAAGTTGCACAAGAAGCGCCCGAGCGCGACACGGGAAAATCTCGTTTTTCGGGTTTCCTAGAAAGTAAGCGAGCGAAATTACGTTGTCGAGGGTCCAGATCCTTTCATAAGAGTAGATCGGTGGTCAGCGGGAAATCACGGTTAGTAGAGTTGCACTGAGATTAGTGTGACTGACAGTGCCCATATTACACGAAGAGAAGGATAGCAGTCGTTCATCCAAAGGATACGTGGCATGTGATCTGGTCACATCGGCATCTCGGCATTCAGGAGTTCGAAGGGTGGGAGTTCTATGTTTTTCTACATCCCGAAGCCCCGAACCCCAAAGAGTCGAAAGCACCCAGAGTCAGGCTTGCAGTGTTACAAAGAAACCTCAATCGTCCATCCATAGGAGACACCTGGCGCGTGATTAGGTTCCTCGTTGTTTCGCCCATCGCGATTTCAAGGCGCAAAGAGCAGCTCTGTCATATTTCGATGCGTGAGGTGCCAGGAGTATCCAGGACCCGGGCCCATAGTATTGTCGAGTGAGTTCAGGACCGTCATATCTGAGAAGGACGCATGGCACCCAATTAAGCAATCTCGACGTTTCGCTCATCAAAACTATGATAAGCAAGGATCAACTCCTTCCTATTCGCGAATGTCAAAAGCGCCTATGGGAATAAAAGCAGGGTCACGACCTGTGGTCACTTGGGAAATAAAAGAGCTGAGGAAAAAGGGACAAAAGCGTCGAGTCCAGTCGTCGAAAGGATCATCGCGATCTCCAGGTGCCATCAGATATGATTTCGCTCCTGGTTTCCACTTGGAATAAATGAAGGCAAGAATGGGTGGTTGAAACCTCCTTTCATTCATTAAGTGTGAGGTATGGAGGGTCTGGCAAGCGGTCTGCTCGAAGGGGTCATGTGTACCTATTTTTCCAAAGAAGCCATGCTGAAGTCCTCGACTAGACAGAGAAGTCTGCACACACTAGCTCGACACTTAATGACTCAGCTACCCTCCTTGCAGGAGCCATGCGTAGTTAAGGTGGCGCTTGAAGAGGGATATCAGTACGAGTTTGACTGAAGGGACACCAAGCCTTGGGTGACTGGGCACGCCTCTGTGAGGTGAATTTTCCTGAGTATATAGACTCATTCTTTGTATTTTCTAAAGGATCGATGGTTGAGAAAGGCTCCCGATTGTAAAGTTTTGATGAACCGTTGGTCGCTCTGGTTTATGTATAAGGCATTTGATACTTCTTACTTTATGGATGTCAGCCTCTTTCCCATCTCTTTGTTTACTGTGTTAGAAAATATCAGAATTGGAGAATCAAGTTGAGTTGTAGCTGTTATAGGATGATGTAGGTTGGATCACTGTAACAGTTGCATTGTTTCTAATCGGTTCCTGTGATTTTCTTAGCGTTGAACAACCTGGAATTGAAGGATTCAATCGAGTCACCCTTCAACTCCTTGAAGCTCTAGACCAAGAGGATCTTGGCTTCTGAGTTTTTCATCCTCAAGCTTCCGAAGGCCTGTCGCCCGAGGCAGTCTTTCTCACCCTTCTCACAAGTCTTCCATCTACCACCCTTTAATCTATTTACTGACGGAAGTTGGATCAAGACCTCCCTTTCTTTTTACATACCAGGCCCAGTTTCTTGAGTTAAACCTATATCTTCTTGATTCTCTACCCACTCGATCAACCCATTAAACAAATCGTGACATAAAATGATGAGCGTTGGGCTCTACTCTTGCAAGCAATCCAGGAGTGACTTATGCCGCTAACATTTCTAGCGCCATTGTCGAGGACGAACTTGAAGATTTTCCCCGAGATTGAACAACATTGAGCCTCTAATTCTGAAGGTGCATCAGGTATTAGAGCCTTTGAAGATTGCTACTGTGCACCTGGCGACTCCATTGTGACGACTCCACTGTGGCGAACCTGTCATGTTAATTGTGGATTTCAGAGGTAGACACACGTGGTCCCATCCTCAACTGCCTCTATCTACACCTGAAATTGATCCAGAGGTGGTTCTTAGAAAAGGAAAGGCCTCTGAAGAAGAAGCTTCCACCACTGAACTAGGTAATCCACCATCTCCTTCTGTAGGAACTCCACTTTCTCCTTCTCAGTTTCTTAACAGACCTCCTTTAGAGGTTTCCTGTTTCCTGAATTTTGGGAGTGTTCCTGCTGAGTTTTCCCCTCCCGATCTGGGATTGGAGGGAGAAATCCTTGTCACTCCCCTTTCCTATGAAGTTGTACCTTGGAATAGACCCAGGACTACAAAATATTTCCCGACTCCTATCTTTACTGCTACTCCTCTTGTTACTGTTACCACTCCTGCACAAAGAAGAGCATCTGTTGATTTGAACCCGTTATCCTTCTCTTTAAATCCCCTTTTGTTTCCCATTCCAGTTCGAGACTCTTTCCCAGTAGCCCCTTCGCGAACTCCCTCTCCTCCAAGTTCTCCTCCACCTAATATTCCTATGGCTGGTGCTAATCCCCCTCTAAATAGAATGGATTCCATAGTTTCTTCTATATATGCTCCCTTAATCCTACCTCATCCTATGAATCCTCTCCCTATTGGAGATTACTTGAAGTATATGCCCAATTTCACTGGGGAAGGGGACATAAATGCGGAATAGAACTTGGCCGCTTTCTATGGTTATGCAGACAACCTGAACATTGAAAATGAATATGTCTGGATGAGAGTCTTCATCCAAAGCTTGGATGGTGAGGTGAGAAAGTGGTTTAGAGGATTGGCCCCCGGATCTATTGCTGGGATCGAAGCCCTGGATAGTGTTTTCTTGAGACAGTGGAGAGATAGGAAGGATTTCATGTATTACATGACAGAGTTTGGGTCTTTGAAGAAGATGGAAGGAGAGTCTGTCTCTAACTTCTCCAAAAGATTCAATAAGATGTATAATAAAATTCTTTCCGAAATAAAACCCTCAGAAGCCTCGGCCAAGATTTCTTATGCTAGTGCATTTGGCCCTGATTTGTTTCTTTTATTGAGAGAAAGAAGAGCCACCTCCTTAGCTCAAATGCAATATGCATCCATAAAAGTGGAATCCAATGTATTAGCAGCTGATAGACTGAGGAACGAGGCCAATGCAGACAGAAGAAAGGGAAGATCTGAAGCCTCAACTTCTGGCCCATCGGTGCCCCACCCTCAAGTGGATGAGCTGACCAGGATGGTGAAGTCTATGTCTACAGAGATGGAGAGAATGAAGGTGGAGGGGGGGAAAGCATACAAGAGCCCCCAAAACACCAAAAAAAAAGGAGGTTTCAGGAGGCCAAACAATATTACTTCCCTGACTGTACAAAGGGAGAGGGGAAGAGACAGAGAAGACCAGAAGATTCAGGCCCCTTTTCAAAATAACTTTGTGGCCGAGGGGGAAGAAGGGGAAACATATGAGCTTGATCCTAAAATCCATTGCTTCGAATACACTCCTCCTTTTCCTCATCTCACTCAATCAGCGTACGAGGAGTCTCTCATGGACAAACAACTAAATGAACTAAGGGAGACAAGACTAGTGGCAGCTAAGGAAGGTATGAGCTGAGGTCTAAGAAAAAGACAGTAGCACCTGATGTCCCTAAGCAGTCTACTAGAACAAAGAAGCCTGCTAGTGGAGTAGCAAATAGTCACAGAGGTAAGAAGACCCAACCCCTCTCTCCCACAGTCCAGAGTCATGTTTCTGAAATAAGAGAAATTCTGAAGCTTACTTCTTCTTTTAATTTCGAGCATGAAATTCAAAAGATTAGGATCCATGTGCCCCTAACTAAATTGATTAAACATGAAGGGTTCAAGAAACGTTTCTCTGAGCTTTTACAGTATGAGGTCTCATGCCTTCCCACAGACTACATCAATTTGCAAGATGAAAAGCCTGCAGTTGTCCTAGGTCCTATGGTAGAAGACAGGAATGACTCATCCCCTCCCTTCTACACTTCCCTGAACATACATGACAAGGTACTACACAACTACTTGATGGATTCGGGGGCTTCTCACAACCTCATTCCCAAGACTGTCATGGAAGAATTAGGGTTAGAAGTCACTCGAGCCTATCATGACCTCTATTCCTTTGACTCCGGGAAATTTCAATGTCTAGGAGTTATCAAAGACCTGGTCGTGACCTTGTTTCAGTTACCCATGAAAAGTGTGGTCATGGATATTGTAGTGGCTGATGCCCCCCCCAAGTTCGGTATGCTATTATCAAGATCTTGGATAAAAATACTGGGGGGAACTTTGCAGATGGACCTCACATATGCTACTATCCCGGTGTTTGGGGGAGAACATAGAAGGCTATACAGGGAAGCCCAGTTGGCCTATATAATCAGTGATGAATCCAATCCTACCAACCATCCTATTTTTTCCTTGGACACTAATTTTGGTTCCAATCTACTACAACTCACTCATGCTCCCGAGCCTCCTCTTAAACTCAGAAAGAAGCCCACCACTTCCCATGAATTTCCTCCCTCTATCACCCCCGTCTGGAAAATGTTCTTTGATGGAACCTGTTCCAGGGAAGGTGTTGGAGTTGGGGTGTTTTTTGTGTCACCTACTCAGGAAACCATATCTCTCTCATACAAACTAGAATTTGAAGCTACCAATAATGTGGAAGAGTATGAAGCTCTTGTCCTGGGGTTAAGAGCCGCAAGGGAAATGGGAATTCAGGAAGTAGCAGTGTTCGGTGATGCAGAGTTGGTGGTCCAATAGATCAGGAGCGCTTATCAGGCTAAGAATCCTCGACTCAGGAGTTACAAAAATGAGGTATAGGACCTAATTGACAGTTTCTTCTCAACATTTAACATTTCTTTCATCCCAAGAGAGGAGAACATAGTGGCAGATTCCTTGGCTACGTCAGCAAGCAATTTCAAAGTGCCCATGCCACCCAAATTCAGATACGATATAGAAGTGAAATACCGGCCCTCCATACCTGACAATGTCAAGCATTGGAAGGTGTTCAAGGATGATCTTTAGGTCAAAAGATTCTTGGAGACTGTTGAAGAATTTTCAGAAATGCATATTGACAAAGACTCTGTCTCTGAGGAGGATCTTGAAGGGGGTAATTTTTTGAATAAGATTGCAAAGCATGACATTGTGCAACCCTGCAACCATATTCCAAGGGGACTGGTTCCTTTGGAAAGACTTTTTGGTAGAAATGATGTATCATTAAAAGGGGAAATCTCAGAGGATGACACTGGTACTATTCAGTGCAACATTGGCACTGAGAGTGAACCCAAATTTGTCAAATTGTCAAGAAGTCTGACAAAGGAGTAGAGGTCTGAATACATTGGACTTTTGAGGGAATTTGTTGATGTTTTCACCTGGACCTACGAAGACCTCAAAACATATGACACTTCTGTCATCGAGCATAAAATCCCGTCGAAAGGGGAGGCCAATCCATTTAGGCAGAAGCTAAGACAGATCAATCCTATGTTGTTGCCTATCATGGAAAGGGAAGTGAAGAAGCTGCTGCAAGCTCAAATCATTGTACCACTAAGATATTCAGAGTGGGTGGCCAACTTGGTACCAGTAAGGAAAAAGAATGGAGAAATCAGGCTCTGTGTAGACTTCAGAAACCTGAACAGGAACTCACGAAAGGATAATTACCCCTTAGCAAAGATGGAACATATACTGCAGAGGGTAACAGGGGAATCTAGGATGTCCATGATCGATGGTTTCTCTGGATACAATCAAGTCTCTGTTTTTCCTGAGGACAGGGAAAAGACAGCATTTACCACTCCATGGGGCACATTCATGTATGCCAAAATGCCTTTTGGATTGATGAATGCAGGGGGAAACGTTTCAATGTTCCATGGACATAGCTTTCATTGGGGAAAAATATAAGTTCGTGGTCATCTATCTGGATGACATCACAGTATTTTCAAAATCTGATAAAGAACACTGTTGTCATCTCAGGAAGGTTTTCCTGAAATGCAGGAGTTTTGGCATTTCATTAAACCCCAAGAAATCTTTGTTCGCCATGCAGGAGGGAAAGTTACTAGGCCACATAGTATCAGCGGAAGGAGTTAGGATCGATCCTAGCAGAGTTTGGGCAATACAAGCCTTATCAGTCCCGAGGTCCAAGAAGGAGGTCCAATATTTCCTTGGTAAGATTAATTTTCTGAGGAGGTTTGTGCTTAACTTTACTGAGGAGGTAAAGCTTATAACAGCCATGTTAAGGAAAGGAAATGAAGTGAGATGGACTTATGAATCACGGAAGTCTTTTGAGAAAATAAAGAAAGCCCTGAATGAAGCCCCTGTGCTTATCAGTCCCAATTACTCAAAGGATTTTGTTATTTTCTCCTTTGCCTCACCTGACACTATGGTTGTTGTTTTATTACAGACAAACGAGGTTGGGCTAGAGAAGCCTATTGCCTATTTCAGTCGAGCATTGAGGGATGCCGAAGTCAGGTATGACACCATGGAGAAGCAAGCCTATGCTCTGGTGAAGGCTCTCAAGGCCTTTAGAATCTATGTCCTGCAGTAAAAAATCATCGCTTATGTCCCCTCAGCTACTGTTAAAGACATTCTTATTCAGCCTGACATAGACGGGAGAAGGAGTAAGTGGATAGCTAGGATTCTGGAATTTGACCTGGAAATAAAGCCTACCAAATTGATCAAAGGTCAAGGTTTAGCCAAGCTATTGGCTGAAGCCAATTGCCAAGCTTTGGGGGTAAGTTTCATCAACGAATGCTCTAGAATTTGGCAGGGTCGGCTGTCTGACATGGACCCTCAAAGGGAGCCCCCATTGGCTCGGTGTCTTTTGTATAAGGATGTCATATACTTTCTGCAAGAGTTGCGGCCTCCAGACGACCTGCAAAGAAACAAAGCAAGAGCTCTAAAGCTCAAGGTAGTAAGGTACTACCTTATCGATCAAATTTTATACTGGAAAGACCCCCTGGGGGTGCTTTTAAAATGCATGAATTCACAAGAGGCCGATATGATCATGGTTGAATTTCACAGTGGCCTATGTGGAGGGCACCATTTCTGGAAGGCCACAGCCCACAAAATTCTTAAAGCTGGGTAATACTGGCACACCTTGTTCGTTGATGTCCATAGAGGAGTTAGAGCCTGTATCCAATGCCAAAGATTTGCAGGAAAACAACAACTCAAGTCCTTGCCGCTAAATCCTGTGGTTGTTTCAGGACCTTTCCAGCAGTGGGGCCTAGATTTCATTGGAGAAATTCACCCCGCTTCCAGTGGGCAGCACAGATGGATCCTGACTGCTACAGATTTCTTTACCAAGTGGATTGAAGCTATCCCTACTAGGAGTGCTTCCCACAAGGTAATCATTGGGTTCCTGGAGGACCTCATCACAAGGTTCGACTGCCCAAGTAAGATCGTCACTGATAACGTAGACGCTTTCGGGTCTGAGCCATTAGCCAAGTTCTGTGAGCAGTTCAGGATCAAACTGACTCACTCCACCCCATATTATCCACAGGGAAACGGCTTAGCAGAATCCTACAACAAAAGCCTGATAAGGATCATCAAAAGATTGTTGGAAGACAACAAGAAGGCCTAGCATTCAAGATTAAAGTTTACTCTATGGGTCGATCAAGTGGCCACGAAGAGATCTATCGATGTCTCTCCTTTCCAATTAGTCTATGGAGCGGAGACTGTTTTACCTTCTCATTTAGCCATTCCTGTAGAAAAATTCCTCCAGGATCATCAGGAGGAGCCTGATGACATGATCAAAAGGATTCATCATCTAGTGGAGGTCCAGCAGGCCAGGGAGCAGGCAATGGATAGAATTCAGGACCATCAGCAAAGGATCAAGCAGGTTTTCGATAAGAAGGCCAAGAAGGAAGAATTCTGGATAGGAGACCTGGTGCTGAAATGGGATGCTCCTAAACAAGATAAGGGAAAGCACAACAAATTTGAAGCCCTGTGGATCGGGCACTTCAAAATATCTAAGGTTTTTTCAAATAACACATATCGGCTGCAGGATTTGGAGGGTGGAGAAGTCTTCAACAACCCAATAAATTGGCATTTTCTTAAAAAATGTTTTGTCTGAGCCTTCAGTGGCTCCTGTATTTTGTAAATATTGTCCTTTGGGTTTTTTGTTTATTTTTATTTTTATTTTTCGGCTTAGTAAATGACTCCATAGCCCAACAGCAAGGCAATGGAACTGCAAAATGAGTCCTTAGATCATCACAGGGACGACTCTATCCCCCATGGAGCCTAATGTTAGTAACATTTCTTGTCCTGGGCACAAGAGTATTCAGGTCTATAAGTTGCACAAGAAGCGCCCGAGCGCGACACGGGAAAATCTTGTTTTTCAAGTTTCCTAGCAAGTAAGCGGGAGAAATTACGTTGTCGACGGTCCATATCCTTTCATAAGAGCAGATCGGTGGTCAGCAGGAAATCACAGTTAGCAGAGTTGCGCTGATATTATCATGACGGATAGTGCCCATATTACACGAAGAGAAGGATAGCAATCGTTCATCCAAAGGATACGTGGCGTGTGATCTGGTCACGTCGGCGTCTCAGCATTCGGGAGTTCGAAGGGCGGGAGTTCTATGTTGTTCTACATCCCGAAGCGCCTAAAGCACCCAGAGTCGGGCTCGCAGTGTTACGGAGCAACCTCAGCCATCCATCCACAGGAGACAACTGGCACGTGATTAGGTTCCTCGCCGTTTCGCCCATCGCGATTTCAAGGCGCAAAGAGCAGGTCCGTAATATTTCGATGCGCAAGGTTCTAGGAGTATCTAGGTCCCAGGCCCACAGTATTGTCGAGTGAGTTTAGGACCGTCAGATCCGAGAAGGACGTGTGGCACCCAATTAAGCAATCTCGGTGTTTCGCTCATCGCAACTATGATAAGCAAGGATCAGCTCCTTCCTATTTTCGAAAACCGAAAGCGCCTATGGGAATAAAAGAAGGGTCACGACCTGTGGTCACTTGGGAAATAAAAGAGCTGAGAAAAAAGGGACAAAAGCATCGAGTCCAGTCGCCGAAAGGATCATCGCGATCTCCAGGTGCCATCGGATATGATTTCGCTCCTGGTTTCCACTTGGAGTAAATGAAGGCAAGAACGGGTGGTTGAAACCTCCTTTCATTCATTAAGTGTGAGGTATGGAGGGTCTGGCAAGTGGTCTGCTCGAAGGGGTCATGTGTACCTATTTTTCCAAAGAAGCCATGCTGAAGTCCTCGACTAGACAGAGAAGTCTGCACACGCTATCTCGACACTTAATGACTCAGCTACCCTCCTTGCAGGAGCCATGCGCAGTTAAGATGGCGCTTGAAGAGGGATATCAGTACGAGTTTGACTGAAGGGACACCAAGCCTTGGGTGACTGGACACGCCTTTGTGAGGTGAATTTTCCTGAGTATATAGACTCATTCTTTGTATTTTGTAAAGGATCGATGGTTGAGCAAGGCTCCCGATTGTAAAGTTTTGATGAAGCGTTGGTCGCTCTAGTTTATGTATAAGGCATTTGAGACTTATTACTTTATGGATGTCATCCTCTTTCCCATCTCTTTGTTTACTGTGTTAGAACGGCTTGGAATTGGAGGATCCAGTTGAGTTGTAGCTGTTATAGGATGATGTAGGTTGGATCACTGTAACAGTTGCATTGTTTCTAATCGGTTCCTGTGATTTTCTTAGAACTGAACGACTTGGAATTGAAGGATTCAATCGAGTCACCCTTCAGCTCCTTGAAGCTCTAGACCAAGAGGATCTTGGCTTCTGATTTTTTCATCCTCAAGCTTCTGAAGGCCTGTCGCCCAAGGCAGTCTTTCTCTCCCTTCTCACAAGTCTTCCATCTACCACCCTTTAATCTATTTACCAACGGAAGTTGGATCAATACCTTCCTTGATTTTTACATACCAAGCCCGGTTTCCTGAGTTAAACCTATATCTTCTTGAGTCTTTACCCACTCGATCACCCCATTAAACAAATCGTGACATAAATTGATGGGCTTTGGGCTCTGCTGCTACAAGCAATCCAGGAGTGACTTCTGACGCTAACGCTTTCAAGTTATCCTCCAAGGTTTCAAAATTAGAGTGATCCATTATGCATTGGGCGAGGTGAGATTTATACTCTTATTGATCATATAATTTCCCTTTTCCATCCCAAAATGGTGGGAGGCCTTTGATGAACAACTCTTCAAACAAATCCTTGAATTCTTGTATACTCTGCTCCATCTGTATGGCTTTGGTTTGAGCTGACTTAAGCTAGTTATGCTTGGCAATGACCCTTCTGGCCCAAATGATCAATGTAGTTCTATATTTGACCCCAATGGTCTAAAGTTATGTAGTAGGGATGGAATTCAGTAATTGTATAGCACTTTGGGCCCATTCTAATGGTTTCTTAGCCAAAGTCTCATTAACAACAGTGCATCTTCTTCTGGTTGTCATGGCCATGCTATCTTTATCATTGATGAAGTTCAAGTACACCCTGAACTTAGCTTCTTCAGAAGCAATAGAATCCCAAATGATGTGTTTAGCTCCCTGCAACAGTCCTTTTCCTTTCAACCTTGTCTTCAGCTTGTTTATTCTTTCCTGCAAAGCTTGATTCTCCTTCTAGAACTAGGCCATCTTCTCATCCTTTATTTTCATTTCTTGTTGTAGCTTTTCTATATCTCCCTTAAGGCTTTTGATTTATCCTGCCTTCAGGCTAACTTGTGACATACCTTGGAAAAGTCCTTCAATGCTTAGCCCAGTTTCTGTAGTACAAGGTACAACTACAGCCATATTTGATACTTATGTCTGTCCTTGTGATCGATTTACCTTTTCTTTCTCCAGCTGTAATACATTGGATTTGTAATTCAACGTTTCTTGTCAAAATGCCTCCTTTTCTTATTCTATAGAAACCATTTTTGTTGTTTGTGGATGCTCTAAGGTAGACATATTTTTTATTCTTCAAGATTTGAATCATCTTGTCTTTCTCTTCTAAGGAGGATTTCACTCCCTGGGGGCCTTCAGATTATAATATCTTGACTTGAGTCTACCAAGATCTGCTGGATGTTTTCTCTTGTCTCAATTGCCCCTCAAAATTAAGTGCATGAGTGTTCAGCCTTGAATTCTTCAAGCTCAGACACAAGTAATCTTCATACAGCATGTCACTGGTGTTTCTGTGGAATTTCACCTTTTCTAGGGCACTGATGTTTTCATAATGCAGCTTAACCTCAGACACTTTATCCTCATATGCAACTGTTGTGCTGAGTGCCATTTTCTCTACATCTATGACTGTGAATAGAGAATAATTGTGCTGAGAAATATTTTCGACCTCAAGGATCAACTCTCTTATTTCACTCATGGCCAAGTTTCCTTTCTCAACCTATTGCCTTGCCAAATCTTCTTTAGATTGATAGACTGCTCTAGGTGCTTTATCAAAAATGTGGTTTTTGCCGTTGAAATATCTTCAGCTGCTTTCACTTTGAGGTATACTCCTTTTACCAGATTCTTCATTTCTGGTGCCACTCTTCACCATGTACATACTTGCTCTTTAGCCTCCTCTTCCTCCAGATCCACTATCTATGGGGATTGTGTGACTTTCATTTTCTTAGGGACAACCTGCTGACTATTGATGCCTAGGGCCTCTGAACTACTTCTCTTGGTGTAGACACTTACTTTGGTAACTTGGAGTATCATCTTATGAGAAGTATGCTATGGGGTTGGCCCCGCTTGTTGTGTTTGATTAGGCTGGAGGATGGTCTCCATATCAGCACATGTTTCTAAATTTGCCAATTTTTTGAGACCTTCAACATACTCATGTTCATAAGGGGCATGTTTGTTCATTGATCTTACTTTATATATGACCTGATGTGGATCATATCTTCTCCCTTGTATCTATGCAAATCCAAACTCCTTGAGTTTGGTCTGGATCTGAGATAAGCGTGATCTAGTTTTTACAATAAAGGGTCCTATGCTGAAAGGAATTTTGAGGTTTCATGCCTTGTGCATTTTCAAGAAATGTTCTATCTCTGAGATGATTCTTTGTTTGATGAACTCCAGGGAAAAGACATGGGTGTAAGAAAAATAGGAAGGAGATAGGGGGCCTCTTGACAACCATATACCCAAATTACTGCAGAATTCCAAATCACCTAGTCTCCCACTTTGTTTTCTAGATTTGGCTGCAAATAACTTTTCAAGTCCTCCAGGACTCTTGGCAGGATAGTGTTGAATATCAGGCTGTAAACTTTGGACATGATCTTATTAATGAAAATGGGCATTGTAATTCTTTTTCATTCAGTTTTGATGAATGTCGCTTCAAGGAACTCTTTATTGTTTGTCTCCACGAACATCTTCAACAAGTATGTGTAATACATGAAGTGCCTTAGTGACTGGAAATTCACTAGATGTTTGTGTACATTTTCAGCTATTAATCCTTCAAAGATGATGTGGACTAACTAACTGGACTCTGTCTGAAAAAATGTTGAAATAAAACCTAACATGACCTCAACTACATACTTTTCATTGTCTAAACCTAAAATCTGACTGAGTGTGGAAAAATCCCATTGGACTTCAATAACCAAGATATTTACATTCATTGGCAATGACAGACTCTCAGAAATATGTTCGGGTTTAACAATTGTCTGCACAAATAGGTTTTTTACCTTGGGGGAACATTCCTTGTAAACAATGATTATCTTTTATTCTTCAAATGGTTCAGACACTGCGGAGGGGGACTCTGGTATGCTGAGGACATATCAAATTCACTGGCTATCTACTCTACACATGACATCAGACCCTAGTTTTTTTAATACGACTTTCTCTTCATGTGAGTATTGTTTTGCACACCAACCTATGAATTTCAAGAAAGGGAATGCGACCTCGACAATGTAAGGGACTATGGAGGCCTCGACTGCTTCGAGAAAGGGTATATGTTTCAGTACATTATCTGAAAAATTGGATCTGAACATAGAGACGGGGGAGACAGTTATTTTGGTGTCGAACACATCTAAATCTATATCAATTAGGGCTTCTTCGTTTGGCGGGGGATATTTCTCTGCTACAGACAAAATGATAGGTTCCATGGTGGAGATGAAAACTACCTACGAATGAGCGGAAAACACATGAGTTTGGTGCACTATTGAGCTTCGGTTTGAATGGAGCGGTCGCGCCAACTTCCAATGTTCCAATGATTTGAAAAAACATAAATACTAACAAGGGTCCACCCCTTCATATACATCCGATTTCAGGGATGAGGCAAAGTGGTTTGGGATAGACTGCTTATCGCCTTGAAATGCACCCAGTGGCACCACGTGGTCCTGAGCTGAAACCATGATTTTATTGTCAGCCTGCTTTCAAGAATTAACCTCTATGCTAGTTCTCCCGCCCGAAATGATCCCTGACCTTTGATCTGCAGTGCTTGCGATATATGGCTCGTTGGGTCCTATCAACTCCGCACTTCTGCTAGACTTAGCCTCCTTCCACTATATATGGCCCTATCCTCCATTTTATCATGCCTCTACACCAGTTTAGCCTCTCACTAAGTCCCAAAACTTGGATTCCATTTAAAAATTGTTATAGTGATAACACGCCCCTCACTTCTTGTCATCATTCTCTGGCAGGCGATTTTTCTCTGAAATTGGAAAGATGCCTCATTGAAGAAAACATTTGTACAGTGGAAAAGGAATAAGAGGTTATACCTATTGGTTATTCCCAACCACCTGTAGCTTCAGCTCCTACATTGTCCAACACATGGCGCTTCTCAGAGGAGAATCTGCAACTAATTTTCGAAATGAGATGGGATGCAACAAAGAAACTTAACCGCCATACTACCCTCTATTTATGCCTGAACGTTCTACTTGACACCCTTTCAAGCAAGCCAACCAAGAACATGTGCCCAACATGTTGCCAATCCTATGTGTTTTCTCCACGACCTTCAAAGAGTGAAAACAATCTGGGTTCCCCCACAGTCTAATTTATTTTGTTGTTATTATGTTTCTCTATTTAGAACAACCATGGTTGTAGATAGGTTGTTGCATAGTTTAGGGAGTCCAATTTGTACCAAACTTCAATAAAAAATTGACAGTGCACCACCTATTCTGGTTTCCATATGTATGGCAAAACAGGTGGCTAGTTTTTCCATGGATATTATTTTGATGATAATCTAAGGAAATGTTGATAATTATAATACCTTGTACAGAAGGGAAATAAGTTCCAAACTTCCCAGTTCTCAGGCACAAGGCTGAAAATTATATATTTCAATAAATAACTTTCTCAACTTATTATCCAATTTATTTAGACATTTAACTGTTAAACTTTGGAAATTTACCAAGGATTACTAATCTTTACCATTCATTCAATTTTTTTAAGAAAACATATAAATATACAAATACATATATAAATTCATTCAAATTATTTGTTTAAATTCTTTTTCCAGGATATTACATTTCTTGGAAATAAAAACCACCATGGTAAAACTATAGTTTTACCAAAAATTACTATCTTCCTCTTTTTATGCAAATTTCTTTGTTATTTTTGGGGAATAATTACTATTTCCAATTCTTTCCCCTTTGGAAATTAATTTACTATGTAATTCATGGTAGAAATTCATTTCTTACCATATACTCATGAAACTTAATTAATCACATTGCATTCAATTCCCAATTTCTTTTTATTTCTAATTAGGAACTTGAATTTTATTTCTCCTTCTTTCCTTATAATTTATTTTAAATACTATGCCTCTCTTCAATATTTGAGTTAATTTCCTAACTTCAAATAGAGAAATTAAATTCTCTAAAGTTCTGAAACCTGGCATATTTTCCAAGCCAATAGAGTGTCCAAAGCCAGTTGGCAATCTTTAAGTTTATATCAACAATTGTATTTCCTACTACCTAGTTGTTTTGTGAGTGATTCAATGGCTCAGTCTTTTAATAAAAACTTAGAGGTTTGTCCACAATTACTATCAATGGAAAGTTAGCATTATGTTCATACTTTGAGTGACAAACAATTACTAACATCCTTCCTTTCAAACAAAGACAAGTAGAATACCAACACCAAAATGTGTTTTCCCAGATCCTATTTCAAATTTCACAGATAGCCAAATAATTAGAGTGATAATTCCACTCTTTGAATAAGATGACAAAATCTTCAAATAACTAGTACATGAATTCCATAATACTTGACAAACTTGTCATGGAATTACAAGGCATAGAAAACACTTATCTAAAATTTAGAAATTGTTGGAAATTGTTGAAGGGTGTGCCACTTTCCACCCAACCATAGGCATAGTTGTTCTTGGTGATTTCACATCTGGCCACCCCTTATCCAAAGTATGATTCCATGAGAGGAAATTATTTCTACTCAACAAAAGAGAAAAGATGAAGACCAATTTCCTTCACCTACAGGAACTCAGCATGACAAGTCTTCAATCCACCAAGCAAAGGGGGTGATATTTCCACAAAGAGATTCAACAATTATCATACACAGCACGAGGGAGTCCTTTTACTTCCCAACAGTCCCTCAACTCCCTCCCCTCTTACTTATTTCATGATTTCTCATCCAATCACTAAAATTTTGTAGCCTTGTTTATCATCTTAATTTGAAGACAGTTGCCAATGCTTGTCTCACCCAAAAAACATATTTCTTCACTTCCTTTTCTTTCTCAGAACTAGAAGAGTTTCCCACACACTTTCCACTCAAATTTGGATCCGCACACTCAACTGTGTGTGTCCTTTCCCCTTCTCCTCCCATGCTTTTACTCTTTTTCTTGCCTTCTATAGAAATATTCCATGGATCAATCCCCCAATTCATGGATTAGTTCAGAAACTTCCATATGGCTACTATGCCCATACTCTCATTGATTTTTGAGGAGGAATTCCCAACCACCAAATTTACTGGTAATTAAATCATCTGGGACAGAGAGATATTCTAGGTCTGAGCATTTTAAATCTAATAGAGTACTGGCCTGGTAGTGGTCATCTCAACTATTACTAGTTCCCCTCATCATTCCCTCTCATGGCATCATAACCTATGTAGGCAATCCCCTTCAACATCTATTCAACATTTTCCTTTTCTATTAATAATAGAAATATTTATATAACATCCTTTAGCAAAGGTTCATCATCTTTCAAAATCCACACATAATAGATCTGTCCATAGTCTTTTAGCAATAATATCATTATATTTACAATATGGGGGAAACTGGGGTATTACAACATATTTGATCTCATGATCATCATGATCACTTGATTGATATATTGATAATGACCCAAGGGGTATGCTACTTATATCCTTGATATCTAACCAACTTCCATAGAATATGGAGGATCTTGTCCACATGTAACCTTTGGTTGTTAGAGTTGATTATGTCAAATCCATGTTGTCAAGTCGGCTTGACAAGGATGCTTGAATCGACTATCTATAAGTCCAAATCGTAGTCGATTGTTGGGATATTCAATCCACCACCTGACTATCTTCAATTGTTGGTCGATTATATAACCAATAGGGATGTTGACTACTCGACCTATTGGTGTAGTGTGCAGTTCGATTTCCTGACCGACTGTATCAAGATGTGCGTCGAACGCTCGACTGACTGAACCCGGTATATGTGTGATGAACCATCAATGCTTGATGTTCCAACACCCCCCCATCAGCACATGTCTCTGGAGATTCAGGAGGTGAAATTATGTCATTATGACACCTCCCCATAATTGTTGCTTCTTGAAGCCCAAGCATTGTGAAGAGCTTGATAAATATGGATTTAGCTAAAGGTTTTGTTAAGAACCAAATATCAAAATAGCATAAAAACCTCATAATAAGTACACAACGCCTTAACAAAGAGAGATATTTAGATAATAATCCCCTTCAAGGGGGAAACCTCCTTATACATCATATGAATTCACAATTACAAGATGATTCCAAATGAAAATCTCTCCTTATTATATATAGGAGACTAGGAGGTACAATTACAACTAATGGACCCAAGCCGACATAAATAAAATAACAATATTAATGTAATATTCCCCAATTAAGGGGTAATGTGTCATGGATTAGGGATTAACATGCCCCTCCCCTTCAAACAAGTGTTGTCCTTAACACTTGAGTAGTTCTGAATTCTTTTGTATAAAATACTCATCTTCCCACGTGGAATACTCAGTAGGTATTTTCTTCCACTTAATGAGATACTATGAAATTGATCTATTCCTCAGTTGGTGAATTATTGTGTCGGTGATAGCTTCAGGCTCCAATATGATTTTTCCTTTATTGTTGAGTTTTGGAAATATAGTTTGAAGTGGGATCTTGTCACCTATAACCTTATTTAAGAATGAAACATGGAAAACATGGTGTACTCGTGAAGATGTAGGAAGCTCCAATTTGTATGCCATAGTACCAATCTTTTGCAACACCTTATAAGGGCCATAGTACTTCGGTGATAATTTATTATCCTTCTTATATTTCTTGAGGGACATCTATTTGTATGGTTGTAGTTCTAAATATACCCAATCCCCTACTTCAAAACTTCTTTCACTATAATGTTGATATGCTTGTTGTTTCATGCAATTGTGTGCCATGGTCAGGTTGTCCTTTAAGAGTTTGAGAACTTGTTGTTGATGCTCGATGTGATATTTCACTACTTGAACCTTATATTTTTGTTTTAGAGAAGAAGTGATGGATGGTGGGTGATATCCATAAAGCACCATAAATGATGTCATTTTTGTTGTAGTATGAAAGGAAGTGTTATACCACCATTATGCCAAGGGTAGCTACTTGAACCATTGTGTTTGTTTATCAGAGAAAAAGAAAAGAAGGTATCCTTCCATACATGTGTTCACTATATCAGTTTATTCATCATATTGAGGATGATAAAATGAGCTATGGGCCAATTGAGTACCCAAACAAGAAAATAATTATGTCCAAAAATGTCCAGTGAAGATGGGATCTATGTCACTTACAATAATCTTTGGGATTCCATGTAGATTTTGAACTATCTCCATGAATGCGGTAGCAACTGTACTGGCTTTGAAAGGATGAGAGAGTTCACAAAAGTGTTTGTACTTGGTAAGTCTATCAACAATCACCATGATGACACTTTCCTTCATAATTTGGTAACCTTGTGATGAAATCCATGGAAACATCCTCCTAACGTTGACTTGGAATGTCTAATGGTTGTAAAATACATGGGGTCTTAATTGTTTCCACCTTATTTTGTTGAAAAACCAAACATTCTATCACAAACCTTTGAACATCAGTTTTAATCCCATCGCAAAAAAAATTCCTCTTGACCCTCTGATAGGTTTTCAAAAATCTTGAGTGCCCTCCTACCAGAGAGGTGTGCAATTCCAAAAGTACCTTTTGTTTGAGTTGGGAGTTCTTGCATAAATATAAGCGATATTTGTACCATAGTGAATTATTTTTCCATGTAAATGTATCGGATGCACTGGAATCCTACTGCAACCTTTGAATGAGAGTATTTACTTCTTCATCATTCTTCCATTCATCCCTTGCCTATGTTATCCAATTAGGTTGGATGATAGAGATAACACAGAAAAATGGCTCGACATATTCATCATTTCTTGAGAGTGCATCTACCACAACATTTTTCTTCCCCTTTTTGTAGATGATTTCAAAGTCATAACCCAACATCTTGGTCACCCATTTTTGTTCCTCTTCTGAAGATAGTCTGTGTTCCAATAAGTATTTAAGACTGTCATGATTTGTTTTTCCCTTGAAGTTCCTACCTATTAGGTAAGGGTGTCATTGATTCAATGCATGTAGTATTGCTATCATTTCCTTCTCATAAATGGGTTTTTGTAAGTCTTGTCCCTTGAGTGGATGACCTTCGAAAGCAAGGGGCCTTCCTTATTGCATTAGAAGAGAACCAATTCCATTTACCAAGGCATCACATTCCACAATAAAGGTTTTTGTGAAGTCTGGTGTGGTCAAGACAGGAGATTTTCACATTGCCTCTTTAAGTTTTTCAAAATCTTGAGTTGCCTCTAGATTACATGAAAATGCATCCTTCTTAGTTAATGCAGTTAAAGGTGCTATTATTCTTCCACAGTTATGAACAAACTTGCGGTAGTAACTTGCGAAACCCAAAAATTCTCTAAGATTATTCAATGTTTTGGGAATAGGCTAATCCATCATGGATTTAATCTTGTTAGGGTCTACCTTGACACCTTCATGAGATACAATATGAACCAAATAATCTACCTCCTTCACCCCAAATAAACATTTGGATGGTTTGGCATATAGTTGTTGATCCTTTAGTAGTTTTAGCACCCTGTCAACATGTCAAACATGATCTTCCCAAGACTTGCTATAGATTAGTATATCATCAAAAAATACTAACACAAATTTTTGAAGGAAGAGATTGAAAATGGAATTCATCAAACCTTGGAATGTGGAAGGTGCATTCGTAAGGCCAAAAGGCATGACCAAAATTCATAATGGCCTTCATGAGTTCTCAATGTTGTTTTTGGGATATCTTCTTCCTTCATTCTAATCTGATGATACCCTGAATGAAGATCGAACTTTGTGAAGTAGATTGATCCATGTAGTTCATCTAACAATTCATCAATGATAGGAATGTGGAACTTATCTTTAATGGTGATCTTGCTGAGCTCTCTATAATCTGGACACATATTCCATGAGCCCTCTTTCTTGAGTACCATTACCTCTAGTGAAAACTAAAAATTTTGGCTAGGTATAATAATGCCATCCTCTAACATTTGTTCAACCATACACTCAATTTCACTCTTATGGGCATAAGGGTATCTGTAAGGCTAGATGTTAGGAGGAGCACTCCCAGGAATTAAGTGAATAGCATGATCATGATCGCGAGTGGGTGAAATACCTATGGGAATATCTTCAAATACTTTGGAATGCTTATCAATGATCCCTTGGATATCTAGGGGAATAGATGGCTTATATGTTTGAATATATAGTGAGCATAGTTATAGAATTACACTCGGATGCCCCTTTTTCAATAATGTTTTCATGCCATTAGAGCTTACCACCTTATTGGGTTTCCATGTGATACACTTTCACTCAAGTTCCTTTCCTACCAATGAAAATTTCTTGAAAATTAAAAGGCACATTCCCCAATGATTGTAACCATTAGACCCCTAGTACGACATCAACACCACCCATGGGTATATCAATCATTGGACTATTCATTACATATTCCCCCATAGTAAGATTGATTTTATGGAATTTTCATGAGCAGTTGATAGTTCCTCCATTTTCAATCATTACTTGAAACTTTGGCGCTGAATATATAAATCAATTGAGAGCTTTGGCTAATTTTTAGTGAACGAATTATGAGTACTACCAGAATCAATTAGCACTATTACCTTTTTATTTTTGATATATCCTCCGATCTTGAGGGGAGGAGTGCTAATTCTAACCAATACATGACATGATATGGTGGGAGTCATCTCTTTAGAATAAATCTCTTCTACATATTCATCTTTAGATGGTTTTTATTCTTTTTTTTGTTCTCCTTCCTCTTCACAATCTATGTAGAATAATTTCTTCTCACCACACTTATGTCCCTTACTGTACTTGTTGCCACAATTAAATCATAAACCTTTTTCTTTTCTTTTCTCCAATTGTTGAGGTATTAACCTTGTAGGTTGAGGTGGTTTAGAAGAAGGAATATTATCTCTCAATAGATGTTAGGGTTGGTCCTTCAAGTAGCCATAGCCATATTTTTAATTTCAACATTTCTCGCCACCCTAAACGCATTCTCCAATGATTTGGGTTCCCAAAGGAGAACCTCATGTTGAATGTTATCCTTTAAAGTTCCTATGAAGGCGTCAATCAAGTGCTCATCTGTAATATTTGTTACCTTTATATTCAATCTTTGGAAGTTCTCAATGTGCTCTACAACTAAACCCTTTTTCTTGAGATTTATCAATTGGTTGAAGAAGGTATTGCTCCTTGTATCCTCATAGTGTGCTATCATTTATTCCATGAAAATTTTCCAAGTGACAAGTGATTTGTGAGAACAAAGCCATCGATACCACACAAATTGATTAGGTTCCAAATATAAGGATGCAATTCATACCTTTTGTGTTTGAGGCACATCATGTAGATCAAAGAAATTTTCCATCTGAAGTATCCATGTGATTGGATCCTTTCCATCAAACTTTCTCATATCGATATTAGAAAAGTGGTTGGTCTTCAACCCAAAGATGGAGTTTCTCTAGTATTGATTCATATTCCTTGTGTCCTCATCATGAATTTTATGGGATACATTGTCACTTTCAGGTGGCCTCTCTATTAGAAACTTTTTCAACCCTTACATGATCTCCTCTTTTAATCCATCCATCTTAGTATCCACCATCGCTTCCAACTTAGCTCCAGTTGAATCCATCATCATTTGAAGTTCATCTTTTGTTACTGCCTTTTTTTGTAAATCATTTATGTCCTTGTGCATTTCTTCACCTTCATCAAGAGTCCAAGTAGGACTATCTGAGGGATTATTTGGTGTAGAAGTTCTCTTTTTTGGTGGCATGTTGGCCAAGTATCACTGCAAGGTAGGAATTCCTAATTGTCTTAGGCATAGGTCCTCACAAACAAGGGAGTGTCAGGTGTTATAGCTCTCTGATATACATGAGGGGTCCAACAATAATACTCGACCCAATATTGCAGGGCACTAACTAAGGAGGATTTACCATGCCCTTAGTTGTACTATTCGACTACCTGGGTACTAGAGAGTGATCTCCCCGAGTGTTGTTCTTGGTGTACTATAGAAACAAGACAACCAAATGGTTTACTTGGTTGGTCTCAGGATTCTAGGAGGTCTCCCAATATATTCCAGGTACGTGGGAGCTCAAATATTTAGTAGTGTTGTCTAATATGCAATCGTTCAAAAGGGGCCTTCCGATATACTCTAGGTATGTGGAAGAACCATAGAGTCCCCGGGTTGTAGCACTGACAAGTAATGACAACTTCTACATTTAAAGATGTTGAAATACATTTGAACCTAAAAAACCCTAAGATTCCCCAAACTTTATGTGATACTCCTTTTATCCCACTTTTTGAATCACCCCAATTGGATATTCTAGTCAAAAGATATGCAAATTTCCAAAAAACAAATGCACCTTTTAGAACCTCAATTTGGAGATTGTTCTGCTAGTTGACCTTTCTTCTATTGTAGCTCTGCAATTTCGACCCTTCTGAGTCTAAAATTTCTACCTGGGGTATCTTGATGTGTCTTCTTTCCAACCCCACAAGTTATACCAATATTGGATTCTCCAATAGAATTTTATGATAACTTTCCCAAGATGTGTTGATTGTTTCACCTTTCAGGAGATAGAACTTGTACGTACTACCACGTGTCACTGTCTTCACTTCAGAACTTTAAATTAGTAAAAGTATATATTTTTTCTGTACCCTAACCAATGGAATACGTCTAACTGAATTTGGA
Source organism: Picea glauca (assembly GCA_000966675.3). Classification (NCBI taxonomy): domain Eukaryota; kingdom Viridiplantae; phylum Streptophyta; class Pinopsida; order Pinales; family Pinaceae; genus Picea; species Picea glauca. The sequence goes on along the minus strand of JZKD02S1925154.1, from coordinate 1,278,523 downwards.
GTTATGTAGCTTCAGATATAATAGTTTTCCCAAGAACACTTGTTTTAGACTGAATCTGGACCAACCAAAAACCTTAATTTCCTCAGGGAATAAATTTCAGAGTACAATGAATCAAGGGATGAAATTTTTACACAAGATAATTCACTATTCCTCCATATTGTAAAAATTTTAGAAATAGAAACCAATCCAAAAAAAATTGGGAGCGAAAATTACAAGAAGATTTGTTTCATACTAGTTTCAGGACTAGTCAAAAACCTTGACTAGAACATAATGTATCTCCAAAAATTTAACGAACCAAGATATTAAATGTGGACCCAATTTATCTCTATATGTCCCATATACACCATAAAAATTATGGATTCTAAAACCTTCCAGGAAAAAAAGAATTGTTGTGAAAATTCCAAGAAGACTTGTTTTGAAGAAGCTAGTCCCGAGGATTATCTAGCTCTAAAACCAAATGTTAAGAACCAAATATCAAAATAGAATACAACCTCATAATAAGTACTCAACACCTTGAAAAAGAGAGAAATTCAGATAATAAGCCTCTTCGATGGGGAAACCTCCTTATACATCATTTGAATTCACAATTACAAGATGATTCCGAGGATAAAATTACAACTAATGGACCCAAGCCGACATAAATAAAATAACAATACTAATGTAATATGCCCCAATTAATAGGTAATGTGCCACAAGTTAGGGCTTAACATGTTTGGTGAAAATATCAACAACCTTATCATTTAATATGAAATTCTCAAGAGAGACAACATTCTCATGAACCAACTGTCTCAAATAGTGAGCATGGAGATCAACATGCTTCATATTACTATGGGAAACATGATTGTCATAAACATGTATAGAACTCTATTTATCACAATGTATTGTAATTGAAGTCTGAATAGGAAGGCCAAGTTCACCCAGAAGTTGTCGGATCCATACTACTTCAATTCCCTCCTAAATGACGCCACGATATTCTGGTTTCGTAGTTGACAAAGAGACTACCTTATGTTTCTTGCATGACCACACCAATTGTCCAGTGCTATAGAGAAACAAATAGCTAGAATTGGACTTATTATCATCATTGTCTCCATCCCAGTCGGAGTCAGTGAAGTCAACCAATAAATATGAACTTTGACAATTCTTGATACCAAAATGAGTTGTACCCTTGAGATAGCAGACAATTCATTTGACTTCTTTCCAGTCGATTTCTTTAGGGTCCTGCATAAACCGAGAAACCACACTAATAGAAAAGGAAATGTTAGGTTGACTATGAGTAAGATAAATAATACTTTCAACCAGTTGTCTCTAAAGTGTACCATCGACTGGGAGTGTTCGACACATTTGGGTAAGTTTTATTCTAGGCTGAAAAGAGTAGTGCAAGGCTTGCAATCATCCATTTTAAAACAAGCCAATAGATCCATCACATATTTAGACCAAGAAATGAAAAATCCATCACATAGTGGTAATGATTGAAGACCCAAAAAATAATGCAGAGTACCAAGACCTGTCATGTCAAAGGACTAAGCAAGTTGTTTCTTTGATCTAAGGATGAGACCAATATTATTGCCAATAATGAATCATTCATGTACATATACATCAATAATCAAGGTACCTCCATTGGTATGGAGTACATACAAGTTGTGATCATATTCACAACATTTGAAACCAAGTCGAAGAAAGAAACCATCGATATTAGCATACCAAGATTGGGGAGCTTGCTTCAAACCATAAAGATACTTCTTGAGTCGAAAAACTAGGTTAGAATCTGTCACAAAACTACATGGTTATTCCATAAAAAATTCTTCAGATTGGTCTCCATGAAGAAAGGTGTTATTCACATCCATTTGATGTATTTTCCGTTCAAAACCATTAGTATGGGAAAGAATTAATCGAACAGAGTTCATCTTTGCAACATGGGAAAAGGTATCAATGTAGTTGATTCCTTCTTGTTGAGAGAATACCTTCACAACTAGGCGTGATTCATGTCTCTCAAAAACACTTTCAAAGGTAAATTTGGTTTGATAGACCCATTGACACTTCAAAATATTATTTCCTTGCGATCGGGGAACTAAGTCTCAAGTGTGATTCTTCGACAAAGAATCAATTTATGTATGCATTGCCTATTCCATTTTAGGTCATCCTTCAAAATATGAGTAGGAAACATGATCAGAAGTTTCAAGTACATGATTCATCAAGGAAATGATGGCACGTTGATTTTGACTTCGAGTTTGTCATCCAAAGGAAGCATCCTTAACATCAACTCTAGTAACTTCAATTCTCTTGGCTACCTGTTGGCACAGGGGAAGACCCAGGGTTCAACTCTAACAACGCACCAACAAACCCTAACTACTGGCCCTTTTGACAACACCTACGAAGTGGATGAAGTCTCACATGAAGTAGAAATAGGGGATTGTAGGACACATCTGTCTACAACCAGAGGAAATGAAAAATGATTCTAGAACAACCATGCAATGCAACCTAGAGATTATTTAATCGTCTTACACTTAACTTCGCAAGTTAGCTTATATCACCTACCTTTAATAGGGAAACAACAATGCAATAACAATATAACAGATAGCACGCAAAATAGTATCAACCACACAAAGAACAACAAGATTTGCATGGTTCACCCTCTCCCTAGGGCTACATCCACAGAACTGTGTTTCTTGATATAATAGATGAAAACATACAGTTCTATCTACACACTTAGTTACAGATTATTTTCTCTCTTCCTGTCTACTTCCCCTCCCTGCGCACCCAGCTGCAGGTTTGATCTTTGCACCCAAGTAAAGATCTGAAATACAAACATTTATATCTCTCAATATTTCTATTACCACAACAACAATGACAACAACGACAAACAATCATGAACCCCTCTGATGAGTATTCTATATGCACTAAAAACACACTAAAAACCCTCAATTAAATTGTCAACCCGGGGTAAGTAAACTTAGAGTTGTAGCACTATATGTGCCAAGGTAGAACGACTAGAGGTAGTATATTATAACTAAGGAAATGGGCTATCTAAGGGCTAATCTGCTTAAGCAAAGACTATTAATGATCAAACCCTACTAAGAAACTTAAACTATTTACCCTAAGTAACTTTTGAACAAAGGATCGATGGATAATCCTAAGAAAGAAAACAAAAATCCTACTTAAAGAAAACTAACTTAATCATGACAATAAGCAAAAGCAAACTATTTATTCAATCTACCTAATAAGAAATAACAACAACAAACTACTTTAATTAACCTACTCAAATTCAATAAGCAACTATCCTATTAAAACAAGTAAATAGACAAGAAACTACCCTATAGAAGCAAGTACTTAAGCAAGCAAACAACTAACTAACCTATGATAACTTCTACATCAAGTAAACTAATCAAAATTACTCAATAAGCAACTAATCAAATTAATAAGCAAGTGAACTCTATTATTAAATTAAACTTCACAATTACTTCTAAGTTACGAAAGGAAATCTTAATCTACTAAATTCAAAGCATCATGACCATAAAGGTAATCAACAACTACTCTTTAATCTATGATAAGAAAACTATTATTTAATCTACCGAAGAAAGAAAACCATTCTCTAATCTATAAAATCAAGAAAACTCAAATATAGTGTTGATGGTTATGTCTCTGGTGTCTTATAATATCACGATGGCATTTAACAATTATCGATAACTCAAGAGGGATAAACTCAATATTGACTTCGATAGCAAAGTGAAAAGTATGAATTAAGCAATCTAGTGAGAATTTAGCCATTATAGAAGCAACATCAACTACCCTGCGTATCTATGTGATTATTCGATCTATGCATTAATCATCAACAATATGGAAACACTATTCTATTAAATTCAATTGCATTATATGCTAGTGTAAGAAAATTCATACTACTTAAAGATTCATAACTGAAAACTAAACTCAATAATCAAACTTCGAATTAAAATTGCAACCTAGATCTAGAAAGGAAATTGCATGAAATAAATTAAACTAATCATATTTTAACAATTTAAATTGCAAACGGAAAATACTCATAAGGACATAACTTAAATCCTAATTATATTTCAACATATGACAAGAAAATAAATAAGCAAACTACATAAAAACTAAATAAGAAAAACTAAATAGCAATTAGATAAGCAAACTAGAAATGAAAACTAAAACTAACAACTATCCATCCACCGAAACTTGCCAAAGAAACCATGAACTAAATACTATGTTTTAACTCTGTTTTTAAAATCTATTTGTTGGATTACTGAGAGGGGGGGTGAATCAGTAATAGAGAAATTTAATCATTTTTAACCATATAATCCAAGTGTTATATCAATGTAGCATTATCATCCAATAACTGCAGATTAAATAAACAATGAACAAATGAACAATCATACACATACACAGTACACCAGTGTTTTACGTGGAAACCCAAAGCGGGAGAAAAGCACATAATGCTTTTTCTTATATGTCTTGAAGAATTACATTCATTGGAAGCACCAAATTCCTTTGTTTTCCAGCTACAACTGGAAGGAGGCTCCAACCCCCTAGTTTCTTAGGCTACAACCGGAGGGAAGCTCCAACTCCCCAATTCTCTATCTACAACCAGAAGGAGGCTAAAACCCCCTATGTTCTTTGGCTACAACCGGAAGGTAGCTACAACCACTTGTCCTTGCCCCGTCCAACTGCCCTGAAGTAGAAGTAGAATGATGGAACCACTATCACTGTGAGATATATCGTTGTAAACCTGTACCAATCAACCTGTACCATAAACAAGTGCATCAACCATGCACCAACCTGTACCTCAACCTGTAATCAACCTGTACCATAAACAAGTGCATCAACCATGCACCAACCTATACCAAACAACTTGTAATCAACCTGTACCATAAACAAGTGCATCAACCGCCATGCACCAACTTGTACCAAAAAACCTGTAATAAACCTGTATCATAAACAAGTGCATCTAACCATGTACTAAGTATGTACCAATCATGTGTCAACTACTCATCAATATGTACCAACATCATCAACTATACACCTCATGTATGTGCCAACTCATCAACTACTTATCTCAACCATGTACTCAACATGTACTTCAACCCAAAGCCCTCATCAATTTCATCATCCAAATCTGATTTGTAGCTTTGTAATAGACCTGGTGTATATGATCACATTCCTACAAACCTTCCTTAACTTTAACAACAAGAGACTAGCATTTTCATCAAACTTTTATTTACTCTCACATGCCTAGTTTTGGATTAGTCAACAACCCTAACTTGAAGTAATCATAACTTTGTACCTATAATGTATAAAGATTTGAAACTGATACACAATGTTCTTCAGTGTTTTTTGTGCAATTCCTCCAAGTGTCACTACTTGTAACCTCTCATAAAAGGTGTTATAGCAAAAATGGCATACCTTGTTGAATTATGGATTATTCTAGAGAGAGACCTTGTAGAGCATGCCCCGCACTGAATATTTGTTGAAATTATCTTAAACTATTACACATCATACTAAATATTGTACCCTAACCAAAACATTTGGTTTCACTGAATTTGGATCTATTATGAAGAAGTTATGACGTTTTTACTCGAAACACATGTTTTTGACTAGTTTCAGGACTAGCCACAAACCCTATTTTCCACGGAGTGTAACTCCCAAACTACAACAACCCACAAGATGATTTTTTACCACAGATACTTGGATATTTTTTCTCAATGGCATAGCAATTTCATTATCTTAATCATTATAGAAAAAAATTTATAGAAAAAATGGTGAGATGACCTGTAAATAACATACCTTAGAAAGCACCATCAAAAGAATTTATCCTTCCTTGCATTTCGGCCTTCTTTTCTTCACTTTCCTCAAAATTTCGGCTTAGATATCCTTTGGTTACCTCAGAAACCTATAGGTATTCAATATTCTCAAGTGTAATTAAAATGAGAGATCATTGCCTCTTATTTATACTCTCCAAGTAGCTTCCATAAAAACATCTTCTAGGTCACTTGGCCCCACTTTCCTTATATTAGGGTTAACCCACTTCTAATTGCTAAATTAAATTTATTATTGCAATAATTTATTTTGCATTCACTTTGAATTATAATACACTCATTACTTCACTTTATTATTTACCTTTTAAAATCTCTTAAACCACTTTGACTACTTTGACCTTTTGGGGCTTCTAG
>JZKD02S1925154.1:1246924-1272291 GCA_000966675.3 Picea glauca | reverse complement strand
TATGAGGGTCCTCCAACTTCGTAAGGCCATAACTCTCAAACCGTGAGGATTTATATGACGTTCCACATACCACCAGAAATGGAATGACATGTACTATCCATATAGAATAGTATTATCTGAAAATATATCATAACTCATACCATTATCCATCAAACAAACTTGGGTCCATCACCCAAACATGGGGTCTCCAACTTCTCATGGCCATAACTCTCTAACCATGAGGAGTTATGTGACCTTACACATACCACCAGAAATGGAATGACAAGAAATATCCATCTAGGATGGTTTACCTAAAAAATTCATTGTCCTTCTTCTCATTATTCCACAATTAAGCATGGGTTCTCTTACTCCGCAAAGCGTCTTCCCGTGAGGGCTTTCACCATAAGGGGACCACTTTGGAGTTCATCCATCTTTACTTCTTATCAACCATGACAAGACAATAATGAATCATCTTTACATCAAACAATATTGGGTCCATTACCCAAACCTTTGTGTTGCGGGGATTTCTTCAAGGGTTGATATCAATGACAACCAACCTTAATCAACACTATTTCAACATATGAAAAATCTAATACCATCTAATTACATACAGGGGTTAGTATCCAAACTTGCAAGTTGGTTCCTACTAATTAAAATGTCATTTCATATTAACACTAGCCTTCATAATAACATGCAAAACTTAACTAAAGAAATTAAATTATGAACAACAATTTACACAGTAAATAAACACAATAAAACTCATGTATAGGAAATAAAAGAAATGACGATTACACTTTATGAATTCATAAGATAATTGACTAAATATTTACCCAGAACACTGGTGGGCCCCCCAGCAGGTCGTGGCTACTCCTCAACGATGAATCGCAAGATCAAGCAACACGATTTCCAACATTGTTGGCCCTTGACCAAGTTTTGGGAGATCCTTGGTCAAGTTTGACCTATTTTGGGACTTCGACAGCCTATCGAAGATGGAGCGCCAGACAAAGATGGAGCGCCAAACGAAGTAGAGATCGCGGGATCTCAGCCCCTTTTTGGGACCTTTTTGGGATTTGGGAATATGTAACGGGTATGGGAATGTTGGCCCATGGATTTACCCATGTTTAGGCCTATTTTGTAAAGTATAAATAAGTAGCTAGGTGACATAAGTATCAGGCCAATAATCTAAGTGCTAAGTGCAAGTATGGTTTGTAGATTCTCTGTGCATATTGTGAGAAACTTGTAGAGCTAAGTGAAAGTGGTTGTAACATATTGTGAAAGGGTTTGTGCTAGACCTATCTCAGGGAAGGAGGATCTGGCGAGGTGCGCATAGATCTCCTGTCCTATGCGGAGTAGGGTTTTTGTGGCTCTGTTCATATAGATGACTGATTGAAGCTAATAAAGAAGAAGAGTTGGTGGATGTATCCCTAGGGTGGGGGTGAACCACGTAAATATTGTGTTATTCTTCTCTATGCGATGTTATGATGTGTTTATGTCTTTCTTTACTTGCTAATTGATTTGATATAAATAGATAGATGTGTTTATGCTTTGTGCTTATGATGACCCTGGATGCTAGATCTGACCTATGTGAACTTGCTTAGTGCTCGAATCTGCTAGATCTAATCTATTTCTTTATGCTAAGTTCTTAGATATATTAAATCTGGGTGAATGCTACGATGTTATGTTTTATCTGCGAAGAAGATATTGGGTAAATAATAATGAAATGATGGTGCTAAGTGCTCTATTAAGTATTATAACCACAGATATGTGTCCCAGCTAAGGTTGCAGACACCTGAGTCCTGCAACCACCCCTGCCTCTACCTCGGGTGAGACTTCATCTACTTCGCAGGTGTTGTCGAAAGGGACAGTAGTTAGGGTTTTGTTGGTGCATTGTTGTAGCGTTGCACCCTGGGTTTGCCCCTGTGCCAACAAATGGTTCCGTTGCTGAGACCTGAAATTGTGATTGCTGGGAACTGAGAAAGAAGAAGCTTTGTGCAAAGATCCGACCTGAAATTGTGAAATCTCAGTGCGTAGATCTATTGCTCTAGTGTGCAGTACTCTACTTAGTTTTACAAGCTTTGTGCTAAGGCAAAGAAGTCTGATTTGAAGAAAAGAGGTAAGATCTGAAAGTTGTGTTCTCTGAGAAAGGTAAAAGTGAGAATTTTTTATTAAAAGAGGTAAGATCTTAAAAATTTGTGCTCTGATAAAGGCAAGAATATTGAAAAAATATAGATCTGAAAGCTTTGTGCTTTGTAGAAGTAAGATAAGTGGAAATTTTTGTTTCAACAATATGAATATAGGTATGTTTGATAGATTCTATCATAGCTTGAAAACTAGGGTATTAATAGATGAAAGAAGATTTGATATGAGTAGATCTAATAAGAATAGTGAAAGATATGTTATACCTATGCATAGAAAGAATATTTGGACTAACAAGTGGATGTAGGATCCTAGAAAGAAATGTTTGCAGGTTAGCTACCATGATCCTAGCACGCAGTACAGAAAAGGTTGGGGATCATTTAAAAGAAAGAGAGGATTAACCCTCTGTTACAGTTGCAGAAAATTGGGACATCTCACTAAGGAATGCCCTGGGAGAAGACCCAATTGTCTTTTTTGCAAATCTATGGACCATGAAGTATTGGATTGTTCTAGAATGATTGCTAAGCTTGAAGAAACAAACATGAGACAAGAAAACCCTAGGGAAGATCCAGAAACTAAGATTATGGCAGAACCCCAAAAAGAATCAAAAAAATTATTGCTACATATGAAACAAACCCTGAATGACCACCGACATGTCAGATTATCATAGATATTCAAAGAAACAGAATGCATTGAAGCAATAATAGGAGACTTTGACGTTGACTATGTTCTGGATGAGGAAACACAGGTGAATATTATGACAGAAAGAACTTGGGAACTTTTAGGAAAGCCTGTTATGATTCCTTCACTGTGAGGAATGGGATTATTCAGAGGAAAATTGATAACCCTATGTGGAAGACTTACCAAGCTACCTATGACTTCCAATAGAGCTTCTATAGAAGAAGATTTTGAGATTATTAAATTTATTGAGGACAGTGCACCATTTACTATGTTACTAGGAAAACCTTGGATTGAAAGAGATCAAGCCAGAAGGAAGTAAGAAGAAGATGTCTTAGAGAAGAAGTAGCAAGAGTTAAAATAACTCATGACTAGAAGGATCACACACTTGATTGAAGAATAGAAGAACAAATCACAGTCATTTAACAACAACGACATAGATGTCAAAGTTGCAAGAACACTAGAGGACCCACAGAAGACTGAAATATCTATCCCAGATAAAGAAAGAATATTGCCCTTGAAAGAATCTCAACAGCATGAAGTCACTATGTTAAAAGAAGATAAGATCAGAATGGGAAAAGGAACACCGAGACGAAGCTCACTGGAAAGAAGGTTAGAAATCTAAATAAGAAGAGTTAAGATCGACAAATTGCAAAAGGTTCCAAAGGGAACCTCGCAGAAGAAAAATTTGCAAAAATGGAGCTTCGTCGGGATATCATAACAGCGACACATGGCACTTCACCATGGCGAGGCAATATAGTCGTTGGGGACATTATAATTGTTAGAATTACGCTCTGAATGGATAGAAAGACATTTATGGACAGATAGCTCACTATCTCACCGTTGGTACCATGCCATAACGAGCATAATAGAGTTAATGAAGGCTTCTCGCTCATTGCAAGTGACCCATTTCCAAGTTACCTATTTATCCCATCGCGCCATGCATCGAGAACACATTTGCTAACCGTGAATTTGAGCTCGCAGACCTGTTTATTTTACATAGTGGTCATTATGCTATTTCCCTCTATCCTATTGCAGTGTCTAAGTTAACCTTCGAACCCGAAGATTTCTGACCCTGAGTGTGTATGTCAGACGAATTGAGCACTGCAGAGAAAGTGGTTGAAGAATTTTTGATTGACCTCATGACTGAAACAGTCATGTCAATGTATACAGGTGTAAAAGCATCATCGACGAGAGAACTGCAAGAATCTTCTTCAACTTCTCGCGGAGCCGGACCATCCCGGACATTAGATGAAAAGCGAACTAAGCACAAGGATGATTTCACGAATGCCAAATTGATCCCAACTATATTACCCACCTATATTCCACCTCTAAGTGGCGCAGTAAATATAGACAACGTACCTAGATATTTTGAGTACACCTTGGTTACAGCGTACCTCCCGAAGGGGATATGCGCAGTTCGAGCAAACCAAGATAAGATTGTAGCATTGAAGTTCAGCAACTTCCACCTCAGAGATTGAAAATTCTATAACATGCTCACCCCACATAAGTACTTGACCAGAACTAAGGGGAAGAATTCAAAGATAATCCCCCAGCCATGGACGATGAACCTCACGTAGTCCACCCTACTGAACGTCATGAAGATTCCCCACTTCGGAAGACACCAGGAGGTGAATGCATGCATCAAGTTGTTGTTGTCTTGTTACCATGGCAGTTATTTGTGGCTAAACCGTCGTAAAACATTTGATCTGACACTGATCAATCGGATCACAGGATTAAGTATGCAAGGACCTGATCCACAAGAGTTTTACCCTGGAAAAGTCATGGATCGCGCTCTAGCACAGAAGATCAAGGACACTTACAGCGATGTTGAGAAGGGAATGTGAGGCTACAAGGTAGCTTCTATCCAGAGTGGCACAGTGTGCCTCCCTTGTCAGTTGATTGCAGGTAAGTTAGTAAGAAAGAACTGACCTACCCAAGTCACCGGTTTTGTAGTCAACCTCGCAAGGAAGTGTGCATAAGGCCTTCAAATGAACTGGGAAAAGTACCTGGTAAACCAGTTGGAACTCGACTACAGAGAAGCATAGGATCAAGGATATGAATTTTATTTCAGTTGGCTCTTGATCCTTATAGATTTTATTGCCTGGGAGATGTCGTAAGATGTGACCTTCCTGGACATCGAGCCTTTTGAACCACTAGTCATGAAGTTTGTTACCCTTTGGTATTCAAGTGACATGAATAAACAGTGGCAGTCACATGTTGTTTTTCATACCTACTATAATCAACTAAAGATAGCCATCCAGTCCGTGTCTCGCATGACTCCAAACACTCTACACCGGTTCCAGCGTTTGATGAAGTTCAATGCAGATCGACATTTTATTTACATCACAATGCTTGTCGATGAACACAAGAAACAACTTCAATCCTACTATAATATGACGAAGGAAGACTTGGAGGAGATCACTAAGGATTGGTTAGTGGATATCCTTATTCCAGCAGACCCTGTGGAGATATATAACATCGACAGCCCAGAAACTGCGCAGGATACACCCGAACCTAGTAGAACAAAGAATACCGAAGAAGTCCAAGAGATAGACAACGCATCCATGAAGAATGCTTCCACATCACCAGAGCAACGAGGTGATGGAGAAGAGTTGAATGACAAAGAAGTTGAACAGAAGCAAGGAAACAAGGTTGATCCCTTGAAGAAGAGAAAAGGTTCACCTTCGAAACCTTCCTCCCAGAAGAAATCAAAGGCCACCATGACCAAGATGCAGACTCTCGTCACCTCCGATGACTTCGAATTCCTCATAGCAGCCCTGCAAGATGCTTCACTGGAAATAGCAGAGAAACAATAAGCAAATCAAAATGAGATGTATGATCGAATTGAGACTAAACTCTGAGGGGTAGAGTAGGCCCTATAGTCCAGCCGCGCAGTCTCCACTGTGCCGGGAGAACCAGAGTTGGGAGATGAGCCAACCCAACTCCACCGCCTAGCCGATACAGTCAAAGCTCACCTTCGACGAGCACAGAAAGAAATTGAACAAGCCACCCAGGATTTGACGCAAGTACAAGGATTACTAATAGATCAACGCAATGCTGCAGAATAGGAAAAGCTTGCTCTCCAAGCGAGGTTTGATGAAGAAAAAGCACAGCTACAGCAAGGAAAAGAACAATTTATCGTGAAGCAACTTGAAGTGAAAGAAGCGGTCAGCAGAGCACTTCTCTCTGTGAAAGTTATAGAAATAAAGATAGAGGACCGAGTCCCGCAGCAAGTAGAACAGCACACAGAATTCATCCAACAGTTATAGCAATGAATAGCAGAGTTAGAGCTCCATGCAGTGCCCGAGACCCCACAGGATGTAAGTGATCAAAGAGAAGCAATTGCTCGAAGTGCAGTTGAGTGAATAAAATCCCTTGCTATGGAATGCAAGAAACTTACCGATTGTAGTGATCGGACCTACAAGAAACTCATGAAAAATCCAGAACTGAAGGCACTGGAGTCGCAGCTCCAAGAGGTGAAGTATCAAACCGAAAAGATACAGGCGCAGTTGAAGCCCCTTTCAACTATGGAAATAATGAAGCGATCCCAAGAGCAGAAGATTGACACTATCCAGAGAAGAGTTATGGAGGTAACTCAAAAATTCGAACCTATACAAGAAAAGGCTTACCAACTGTTTACAGAGGCAGAAGGCCAAGGAGCAGAGCTAGAGTAGGTTGTCACTACAGTTGAACAACGTCTAGAGGTGCCTATCAATGAGGTAGCCATCCAAGAATTTGTTGAATAGGAGGTTGTAGAACATCAACAAGTCGAAGCAGCTCGAGCCCGGCTCGAGGCTTTCGAAGCAAAACTACCGAGATCAGAGTGACTCGAGATGAGTCACAGGTGAGTGTTGGGGGCCTGTTGGCCCTTGACCAAGTTTTGGGAGATCCTTGATCAAGTTTGACCTATTTTAACACTTCGACAACCTGTCAAAGACGGAGCGCAAGACGAAGTAGATATCTCAGCCCCTTTTTGGGACCTTTTTGGGATTTGGGAATATGTAACGGGTATGGGAATGTCGTCCCATGAGTTCACCCATGTTTAGGCCTATTTTGTAAAGTATAAATAAGTAGCTAGGTGACATAAGTAGCAGGCCGATAAGCTACGTGCTAAGTGAAAGTATGGTTTGTAGATGCTCTATGCATATTGTGAGAAACTTGTAGCGCTAAGTGCAAGTGATTGTAACAGACTGTGAAAGGCTTTGTGCTATACCTAGCTCAGGGAAGGAGGATCTGGAGAGGTGCACGTAGATCTCCTGCCCTATGTGGAGTAGGTTTTTTGTGGCTCTGTGCATATAGATGACAGATTGAAGCTAATAAAGAAGAATATTTGGTGGACGTAGTCCCAGGGTGGGGGTGAACCATGTAAATACTTTGTTATTCTGCTATGTGTGATGTTCTGATGTGTATATGTATTTCTTTACTTGCTAAGTGCTTTGATATATATATATAGATATATAGATAGATAGATATAGATATGTTTATGCTTTGTGCTTATGATGACCCTGGATGATAGATCTGACCTATGTGAACTTGCTTAGTGCTCGAATATGCTAGATCTAATATATTTCTTTATGCTAAGTTCTTAGATATATTAGATCTGGGTGAATGCTACGATGTTCTATTTTATCTGCGAAGTAGATGTTGGGTAAATAATGATGAACAGACGGTGTTAAGTGCTCTATTAAGTATTATAATCATAGATCTATGTCCCATCTAAGGTTGCAGACACCTGAGTCCTACAACCACCCCTGCCTCTACCTCGGGTGAGACTTCATCTGCTTTGCAGGTGTTTCCAAAAGGGTCGATAGTTAGGGTTTTTTTGGTGCGTTGTTGTAGCGTTGAACCCTGGGTCTACCCCTATGCCAACAAACATTAAAATTAAAAACACAGTTTTATATAGTTTTAGAGAAAAATGTCTGGAAATGGAAAAACAGAGCTTAACTATCCTTTTGTTATCCTAACTATTTGTCTGACCACTGAGGTGGTATTTGTAGATTTACAAGATGAGAGGTCGACCATTGGAAGGGTCGACCTCCTCTAAAAACATCAAATTGCATTCAATGTGTCTTAACCGCCTGTGGCTTCTAGAAACAAGGCGAGCCAATAAACACCCAGCATACCAACCTAATCTGAGTTGTTAGAAGCTTAGTAGCTGGAGGCCATGAGCACAAAGAAAACCCATGTCTCTGATTCACCCATCGCTGGTTGTCGATATGATAACTACCAAATCGCCCATGGTTTTAGTGCAGGACAAAGTGCCAGATGGAGTACCAGACGGAGTGTCGGATGGAGTATCGGACGAAGTTCTGGATGCAAAAACAACCTGTGATTTTTCCCTGTGACACACAGAATGCGAATTAGTTTCCTGAAATCATTAAAACATGTTGAATTATACTCAAAACCATCATAAAACATAAATAATACATACCTGGTATGAACCAAGGCGATTTAACACAAAAACACTTCAAAACTCTTCAAAACAAGAAAATGCACATACAATATTGGCCAAAAAGGATCTAATTATCATCATTAGATTAACCATATAGCGAGCCCAACATTACCCCCACACCTAAGATTTTGCAGGTCCCACTGCAAACAAAATGGAATTTCCCCTCATGACTAAGCTTGCTGAGAAGGATCAACTTTAGAAGCTTCTCCTTCTTGTTGTGAAGATTCTGTCTTGTGCCTCTTGGTTTGATTCAATTGTGCCCTGAGGTTGTGATTGTATTTAGTCATCTTGTCAACCAACCATTGAAGGGAATTCACCTTTACTTGGAGGATTGCATTATCATGGTGAAGTTACGTGTCCACGGTCTTCCTATCTTCCAATTGTTGCAGGAGCTGAAAATTTTCATGTTGTAACTTCTCAATGGCTGGAGAAGGATCAGATATCTCAGAGGAGATATTAGATCCCTTGAAATATGTAGAGTTTCTATCATTCTTAGGATCTGGGGTAGGCATCTGTGTGGTAGGAATAATAGGTGTTTGATGAGGAGAAGTAGGTTCATATTTTGTCTTTATTTGAGGCTTCAATTCATCTGCAGGCACTTCCCTAAGTCTTTTGTGAGGGATTTCGAGATCGGAGGACACTTGGATAGGGTCCGAAGTAATCATGGGTTTTGCATAAGGTTTTCCTCTTGTACTCCAAGTACTCGTTCGAAAGGGTCCTCTATTAAATCGATTATCTCCTCTCCTATTTGTGGGAACTGTAGGAAAGTCTTATTGAACTAGTTCTTGTATCTTTTTGGGTGTAGGATCAAGAGATATTGAAGGCATCTGGAGATTAGCAATAGGATTCTTGGTCTTTTTGCCTGATGAGGCCGCAGGGGTTTCAACAAGATTCTTGGATTTTTGTTTCGGTAAAGAAACAGCTTGTGTAGGAGGGTTTGGAGTTTTCAGAGAGTGGGGTTTGGATGGAGAAATAATCCTTAGATCTAGTGTATTTTTTCTAGTCTTGATTGTCAAGTGAGGTTTTGCAAATTAGTAAATGAACTCATCCCAAGTTTGCCCCTATTTTTCCAATTCGGCTGAAAAAAGGAGTTTGATAAGGCCATGGTGAAAGAGGCTATTGTGGGGGTTGGTTGCATTATTACTCACTTGAGAGGACATATTCTCCAAGCTCTTTAAAAAGTAGAAGGGAAAATTCAATGGTTTATTGAACTGAAAGAAAGATAACAATCGAAAGTGACAGGATTTAAAGGTGGAATATCTACCTTCACATGTGATCAACTTGGTGATGAATATGAGAGGATTGGTTATATCCTCTTTTATCCACTCCTTGGAGTATCCTTTATCTCCAGAGATGTTCTGAAATTCTGGTTTAAAAACCCTGTTATATCTTGATCATAGCAACTGGTGGTTTTTAAACCATCTATCCCCAACTCTTGGAAGCTTTGTGGTTGCGGCTATGGATTCCTATGAGACCCCAAATATGACAGACCCCACATGCGTTGTCTTCCCATCAAAACCAAGGGAAAATTGCATTGAAATTCCATTGTCGTGGCCCTGCAAGTGGGACAAAAATGGCCCCCAGCCTATGCACAAAAATACTTCCATGCACTGTGCAAACTCAGGGATGGCGAAAAGGTCTGTATAGGAAGACGGCTCATTCCATTTGGGAATTGTGATGGTGTGGAGAAATGGAAAGAGGAAAAATTTGACAGAGGATGGGTTCAATCGGGCCAAGGAAGGGCACCATTGAGCAAAAGTCGAGCGTAATTACACAGAGGAACGAAATGAATAGAGGTTGAGCACATTTAAAACAGGGAAAACGCAAATGAGCAGAGGTGAATCAAAATGAGTAGAGGTGAGTGTGAGGAATAATGGGATAACCCAATTCCATTTATGAGTTCTCCTAGGGTGGAAATGGTTTCACACATGCATGCACGAGTTTCCATATGTGAGCGATTTCGAATTTGAAGGCATGTTTTGGGGGAAATCATAATGATAAGAAGTTAGATCAATGTCCAAGTCTTTTGACTTGGACATTTGATCATGAAAATGTCTAAGGTTTGCATCATTCAATCTTGATTGCCATGAAATAATTCAATTAAATACCATTGATTCCTAGTTACATGAAATTGTGGATAGTTACTAGTGTATATATTATTATGGCACTTCGTTCCACACCTCATACGACACTTCATACAACACCTCATATGACACTCCATATGGTACCTCTGTGCTAAATGCATTTTTACCTCCTATAATGGATAGCCTGTAGTCTTGGAATGGTTTTGACAGTCACAGTGATTAGGAGCAGAGGCAGAGTGTTCTGTTATTATTGATTTTTCCACCATGCTTACTCAATCCACTCACATAATACATGTAATTTCAATCCTACAATGAACATCATGTAACGAAAATAAACCAATAAAGTGGTTTGTTAAGGATATGTACAGTAATTTATAGCACACGGGGGATTAACATTTCAAAAATAAAATGATTGTTGATGTAATAACTTGTATCATGAAAACAATACACATAAAATTTTACAAAGATTTACTTTTTCTAGGCAATGTTATCATTTGTCAACTCATGAAACTCTCCCCCACACCTAAGTATTGTGACACCTCACAATAAAAAATATAGGAAACCAGTCAGTTCTCCCAATAGCCGAAGATTTACAGCTTGTTAAGTGTAGAGATCAATTTCATAGATTGGTATGATGAGATGGTTAGAAGATGGCCCCACCTATAGGATAAGAGATCCTATATATAGATAAGAAGAGGTAGGCGAGATAGTTTGAAGATAGTATCAAAGTTAGTTCCCAATGGAAAATTTATGGAGTTCATTAACCTTATCTTAACCACACATACTTCATGTCATCTTTGTCAGCAAGTAATGTCGTACATCATGACAAGTTTAAATTTTTATTTATGTTTTGTCAGATTATCATCCTCGCTAGGTAGAAAGTCCCGCTGCCAACAAGCTTGTTCAGTATTGTGGAGGGTTTACCTAGTCATACCATAGGTCGGTACCTGCTTCCAACAGACCTGTTCAGTATCCCGACGGGTTAGCCTCTTACACCCTCAGAGACTGGCCCTCCATCTTTTAAGATTTTAGTATAAGATTGCTTTATGCAAGAAGATGGGGGACCATCTCTCAAAACAACTTTCTCTTTCTCTTTTTTTCAATTGGGATGGTATTTGTGTTAGAGGATGACTTTTCGTTATGTTCCTTAGTGATTGTCCTGATGTAAGGGGTACTTAAGCAGACGTGGCCTATCTAAAGATATGATATAATCAATATTTTTAGTGTGTAATGGATGGTACCATTGGGAAAGAATAGAAAGGTATATCTAGGCTCAACTCACTTTCTTCTTTTGTAATTTATTGTGATGGTTCCATGACTAACCGCTAATCATACCTCCTTGTTACTCTTTAATAAAGATACTTTACTTGCTTACTCAGGTTTCTTGGGAAAACTATACGAGAGACCTCTAAGCTTGATGGTTATCGTATCACTTCCTTATATAGTGGTGAAGATTTTCAAGAGCAACTGCTTTTTAAAATGCCTTAAGAAAAAGAGAAGATGAAAATCTTTGCAAAAATATGGCTAACTACAGCCAGAGATTATTCATTTGATGCTTAGCAAACAACAAGGTTCAAATATAGCAATATTTTGAAGAAAAATCCTTCTTTTATATTTCCTTGAAATGGTCAACTCCTAGTGAAATAAATAGCTACAGAAATCTATAGAATTTCTCATTAACAAAATTCAAGATTATTTACATATGTACAGTCGAAAATTCAGAAAACATTTCAAGAACAGGGGGAGGGTTGCAACCCAACATTATGAAGAGGTTGAGTTGGCTTGTTATTCTGGTTGGGCACTGGTTGTGCCGGTAATAATGTTGGTCTTGGGGAGCTTGCATTATGATATTGTTGTGGTTGTTGTTGTGGAATAGGAGGTAAAGGTGGTGGAACAAAACCTGGTAGAAACTGCAGAGTGTTCGGTGGAAACTGAGGATAAGAATGGTTGAACATAGGGATGGGTGGAGCTTGAGGGTTCCCTTGGTTATGCCCTCCTCTCCATCCTCGAGGCCAAGGATGTTTATACTGTGCAGACCAGTTTTTCCAACCTGGTGAGTTCCACTGTTGTTGTTGATAATAGGGTGGAACTTGAGGTTGTAGATCTGGGTATGTAGGTTGGTTCCTAGACTACCATGGCCTCCTAGGTGCATAAGAGGATTCCCCAGGATCCCCACTCCTATAGATGGCTAAAAAATCGGGCAATGATGGACATTTTTCAGTTGAATGGTCTTTTGTGCAATCCACAAACTGAAATGTTATCTAATGGGAATTCCCTTGAGGAATGATTCCTCCTACATCTTGGGCAATATATGCTCATTGTTTCATTTTCCTCCTCCTGTTTCTTTTTAATCTTTAGGGTCTCCAAATGGGAACCTGTTGTTCTTAAGATCTCTATTTTGAAATTCTCTAAAAAGTTTCCTATCTCTTCTCTCGTGATACCACCTGAACTAATTGGTTTTAAGTTTCTATTATAAGGGTCCTAAACATTCTTTCCTGTTTTAGCTCTACTCCTTGAGTAATTCTTACACATCTCATAGATTTCGGCAAATGGTTTATGCGATATATCACCTGATGCCATCAGGTTAAATATATCTAAGTATTCTTCTGAAATTCCCTTAAGCAGGAGAGCCCTAATTGCATCATTTGGAAGGTCATGGTATTTCTAAGAGATATAACCAAACTGTTCCATACAATCCTCGAGATTATCGTCTTCTAACTGTTGTACTTTGAAAATATCATTACGAGACTCCTTGGTCTTGCAGTAGTCTTGGTAATTTTTTAAAAAGATATATTTCATGGCTTCCCAAGACCTAATATTGGATTCTCCCAACCCCATGAACCATATTAGTGCAAAGTCCTTGAGGGTGGCAGGAAAGAGTTTTAGTTTCTAGGAATATTGTAAGTAGTTGTAGCTCCTACGCAAAATGTCGATCTCAAATAAGAAGGTATTCGGGTCTTCACTTCTTTTACCATAAAAGGTGGGAAGTGCTAAGAGGGGAATATTTTTCATATTGACATTCGATGTGGTGTCCAAAATTGGAAACCCGAAGGTAGTTTCGGTTTGGTTTCCAGCTTCTTCTTCCTCCCCATGTCTTACACTGTTGTGATCCCTGTGATCATCCATACTGGTTTGGTTTCCAAAAAGATAATACCTAGGTGGTTTTATCTTTGAAGAGAACAAGGTATCCCTCTGATGGGAAGGTCTTCCTATTGTTTGGGTGTTTGGGACTCTACTCGAGTCGGTTGAGGTTATTGGTGCCAAAGTTTCTGTGTCAATTGAAAATTATGTTGGTTGAACTAATTATGTCTTCAAAGTTAGGATCTCCTGATGGTGGTAAGAAAACACAGGTTGTATTGTTTGGTTCTGCAAAAGACTCGAGTGGTCTTACTTCTTGTTCCACTATTATCGATGCTTAAATTTTATGTTCTATGGTGCTCTCTCTCTTAGTCTCTTCAGAGACTACTTTATCTCTTTGGATTGAGCTAGCTCCTATTTTTCGGTATCGATCTGCGGATATTATAAGTGGAACGTTCCTTCCCCCAAAAATATCGAAAGGAACCTTGGTTGAAAGGTCTGATTTAGATTTAATGTATGTACCTTTTGGGTCTCTAGTTCTGTTCATGAAAGAAAATAAAAAATAAAAACTACCATTGGTTTTGGGGGAACTTGCTATAGCAGATGCGCAGGTTCTTACCTCTCGTCTTAAAGTTCCCCCCACCACCAAACTAATGCTAAGGTTTAGAAATGATCTAATTCCTACCTTGAGACAACTCCCTAGCAACGATGCCAAAAATGATGGGTATTCTATATGCACTAAAAACACACTAAAAACCCTCAATTAAATTATCAACCCGGTGTAAGTAAACTTAGAGTTGTAGCACTATATGTGCCAAGGAAGAAAGGCTAGAGGTAGTATAGTCTAACTAAGGAAATGGGCTATCTAAGGGATAATCTACTTAAGCAAAGACTATTAATGATCAAACCCTACTAAGAAACTTAAACTATTTACCCTAAGTAACTTTTGAACAAAGGATTGATGGATAGTCCTAAGAAAGAAAACGAAAATCCTACCTAAAGAAAACTAACTTAATCATGACAATAAGCAAAAGCAAACTATTTATTCAATCTATCTAATAAGCAATAACAACAACAAACTACTTTAATTAACCTACTCAAATTCAATAAGAAACTACCCTATTAAAGCAAGTAAATAGACAAGCAACTACCCTATCAAAACAAGTACTTAAGCAAGCAAACAACTAACTAACCTATGATAACTTCTACAGCAAGTAAAATAATCAAAATTACTCAATAAGCAAGTGAACTCTATTCTTAAATTAAACTTCACAATTACTTCTAACTTACGAAAGGAAATCTTAATCTACTAAATTCAAAGCATCATGACAATAAAGGTAATCAACAACTACTCTTTAATCTATGATAAGAAAACTATTATTTAATCTACCGAAGCAAGAAAACTAGTCTCTAATCTATAAAATCAAGAAAACTCAAATATAGTGTTGATGGTTATGTCTTCGGTGTCTTATAATATCACGATGGAATTTAACAATTAATGATAACTCAAGAGGGATAAACTCAATATTGACTTCGATACCAAAGTGAAAAGTATGAATTAAGGAATCTAGTGAGAATTTAGTCATTATAGAAGCAACATCAACTACCCTACATATCCATGTGATTATTCGATCTATGCACTAATCATCAACTATATGGAAACACTATTCTATTAAATTCAATTGCATTATATGCTAGTGTAAGTAAATTCATACTACTTAAAGATTCATAACTGAAAACTAAACTCAATAATCAAACTTCGAATTAAAATTGCAACCTAGATCTAGAAAGGAAATTGCATGAAATAAATTAAACTAATCATATCTTAACAATTTAAATTGCAAATGGAAAATACTCATAAAGACATAACTTAATTCCTAATTCTATTTCATCATATGACAAGAAAATAAATAAGCAAACTACATAACAACTAAATAAGCAAAACTAAATGGCAATTAGATATTAAAACTAGAAATGAAAACTAAAACTAACAACTATCCATCCACCCAAACTTGCCAAAGAAACCATGAACTAAATACTCTGTTTTTAAACTGTATTTCAACATATGAAAAATATAAATACCATCTAATTACATACAAGGGTTAGTATCCAAAATTGCAATTTGGTTCCTACTAATTAAAAGGTCATTGCATATTAACACTAGCCTTCATAATAACCTGCAAAACTGAACTAAAGCAATTAAATTATGAACAACAATTTACACAGTAAATAAACGCAATAAAACTCATGTACATGAAATAAAATAAATGACGATCACATTGTATGAATTCATAAGCTAATTGAATAAATATTCACCCAGACCACTGGTGGACCCCCCAGCAAATCGTGGCTACTCCTCAACGATGAATCACGATCTCAAGCAACACGATTTCAACATTAAAATTAAAAACACGATTTTACACAGTTTTAGAGAAAGATGTCTGAAAATGGAAAAACATAGCTTAACTATCCTTTTTCTCTCCTAACTATTTTTCTGACCACTGAGGTGGTATTTATAGATTTTCAAGTTGAGAGGTCGACCACTGGAAGGGTCGACCTCCTCTAAAAACAACAAATCGCATTCAATGCTTCTTAACCACCGGTGGCTTCTAGAAACAAGGCGAGCCAATAAAATCTCATCATAACAACCCAATATGATTTGTTAGAAGCTCAGTAGTTGGAGGCCATGAGCAGAAAGAAAACCCATGTCTCTAATTCTCCCATTGTTGGTCGTCGATACGATAACCTCCAAATCACCCATGGTTTTAGTGAAGGATAGAGTGCCAAACGGAGTGTCGGATGCAATAACGACCTACAATTTTTTCCTGTGACACACAGAACACTAATTAGTTTCCTGAAATCATTAAAACATGTTGAATTATACTCAAACCCATCATAAAACATAAATCATACATACCTAGTATGAACCACGACGATTTAACACAAAACTCTTCAAAACTCTTCAAAATAGGAAAATGCACATACAATATCGGCCAAAAAGGATCTAATTATCATCATTGGATTAACCATATCATGGGCCCAACACCTTCTCAACTCTTCTAGACCTATTTTTATACATTTCATGACTCTGAGACAACCCTAGGTACCAAAAACCTAGGTCCACATAACCCGCCTTTTCAGAACTTCGTCGACCTGCTCCTCCTTCTTCTTTGCACGGTGCTCCATAGCACCCATTGATGTCTTCTTCCACTTGTTGACTTGTCCAAAGTCCATCTTCCTTGTTTCTTTGTCTTCCTAGATATTCTCTTGCAATGGTTTTCTTTCCTTTACTTCGCTCCTTCTTTTCTGCTTCTTTAACCACTTCGACCCCTCCTCGATTTTTGTGCCTTATGTGCACTTCATGCTTTGTCTTTCTTCTTATTTAATCTTTGATTTCTTCCTTAATACATGACCAAGGGCCAACAGGCCCCCAACACTCACATGTGACTCGTCTCGAGTCACTGTAGGGTTTGAACCTTCTTTATCACTTCGACTGCATACTGCGCGGAGCAACCTGTCCTTTCTACTCTGTCCCTGCCTACCATGTGCAAACTATCTTTTCTGTATTTGGTACCCAATTTCAACTGCACCTAGTACCTAGACCCTTCTCCCTTGATTTTATTGAGATCTGTGAGGCAGCTAGTTGTCATAATACAACTTCAACTAGCTCCCATTTACTAATCCATCCTTCCATTCTCCATTAAGGGTATTCAACTGCACAGCTCCACCTTCTGTAACATAGGAAACCTAAAATGGCCCAAGACAATGTGTCCTAAACTTTCCCGGATGATTCATGAACTTGTTTTCATATACAAGTACCAAATCACCTTGTTTGAATGCTTTCTTCTTGATATGTCTGTCATGATAAGCCTTTTCTCGTTCTTTTTGTACCTGTTGATGAAAAATTGCAATGAACTTGTCTTCCTCTAGTTCCATAAACTATGTGAGACTGTATTGAACAACGTTGGTGTCATCCATACCTGTAAATGTTGCAATTCTTAAACTAGGGACCAAATATTCCATAGGTACTACTGCTTCCTGGCCATAAACTAACTTGAAGGGGGTCTCCATTGTTAACTTTTTGTAAGTAGTTCAATAAGCCCATAATATTGTTGGAATTCTCAAATCTCAATCATCTTTGTTGATACTACAAATGTTAGTCAGCGTTGTCTCCAAGATCTTATTGAAAGCTTCAACTGTACCATTCGCATGTGGGTTGTATGGTGTGCTCTTCTTATGGTGAACTTCGAACTCCTAAGTCAAGGCTTCAATGGTCTTGTTGATGAAGTGTGTGCCTTGATCACTCAAAAGGACCTTCGGACATCCAAATCTGGTTATGATATCATCAAAGATGAATCATGCAGCTATAGTTGCACTATAGTCTTTAACTACTCTTGCTTCTACCCATCTGGTCAAATACTCTATAGCGGTGATGATATATCGAGCTCCTGCGTGCTTTCCTAGTGGGTTGATCGGTCCCACAAAGTCAATAGCCCATTCCTCAAATGCTTGTAATGGTAACTGAGGTGCCAAAGGCATCTCATCCCTTCTTCACGGCTTCCCTACTCGTTGGCATACATCGCAGGCTCTGTAGTATTCCTTAGCATCCTTATGCAAAGTGGGCCACCAAAGGCCAACTCTGAGAACCTTCTGCGTTGTTTATTTCCCTGCATAGTGTCCTCTTGCAATGCCTTCATGTGCTTCTACAATTATCAAGGGTATTTTTGACTCCATAACACATCTTATTAAGATCTCATATGGTCCCATCTTATATAATTGTTCAGCTATAAGTTGAAAATCTGTAGCGTGGACTACCAATTGTTTCTTCTGAATAACTGTGTACTCTCAAGGTGCCATTCATGGGGACAGGAACTGGACTATCTCAGTGAAGTGATCATTGACTTTCCTGATGTCCAACAATTGTGCATATGGTAGTGTATCATCTAAACTGGTAGGTTTTTCTCCATGTTCTAACCTCGATAAGTGGTCAGGTCCCTTATTCTTTCTCCCTGGCTTGACCACAATCTCAAAATCATATTCCTAGAATAATAATAGCCATCTGCATATTCTTTTCCCCAATAATGGCTTGTTGAATAAGTACTTTAATGCATAATGATCGATAAAAATATTTAAAATTTCCTCCCAACAAGTAGTGTCTAAACTTTTGCAGCACATATACCATAGCTAGGCCTTCCCTTTCAGTGGTAGTATAATTCATTTCATATGTAGAGAGATTTATGCTAGCAAATGCTATAGGGTAGTCAATATATCCTTCTCCAGGTTGTGCTAGGACTACTCCTAGTGCAATGGATGAAGCATCGACATGAACATTGAACTCCTTACTCCAATCTAGAAAAATCAAGATAGGTGCAGTGACCATTTTCTACTTTAGTGTGTTGAAGATATGTTGGCATTCTTCTATCCATTGAAACTACTATCCTTTTTCAATAGCTTCTCCATGGGTGATGTTATCTGTGTGTAACCCTTAATGAACTTTCTATAGTATCTAGTGTGTCCCAATGCATTTTGCAGTTGTCTAACTGAAGAAGGAGGAGGTATATCAACAATGATAGCAATCTTGGAAGGATATACCAACAACCCCTGCTTACACACAATGTGTCCTAACAACACCCCAAAAGGTGAAAATAAAATACACTTCTTCAATTTCAAGGCAATATGACATTGCCTGCACTTATCTAACATTAATCTCAAACATTCAATGTGGTCTTTCAGTAGGATAAAAACAGTCCAGTCATCAAAGTATGCCTTCAAAAACCTATGTAAAAATTCCTTAAATGCTTCGACCACCACCCTGGAAAAGATGGTTGGTGCATTCTTCAAGCCAAAAGGAATCATAGTGTACTAAAAAGAGCCTTATTCTGTTGAAAATGTGGTCTTATGTATGTCTTCCTTAGCAATTCTGATCTGGTGATAACCTTAAAATCCATCCATGAATGAGTAGACTTATTGTCCTCCTACATTATCTAGAACCTCATCAGTAAAAGGTGTAGGAAATGGATCATGTAGACATGCATCATTCAATTTTCTTAAATATACATAGATTCTGATTTCTCTTGACTTCTTATCTTGGACCACCATAGGGTTGATCCATTTAGATTCTTCCACTAGTTCTATGATTTTTTCTTCCAACATTATATATAATTCAATCTTAACTTGCTACTTGTACTTGGGATTCAGTCTGTAAGGTCTCTTCCCGATAGGTCTTGCATCTTCTTTCAAAGGGATCTTCATTTCTCCCATGGGCCCTTTAATTCCCTTCAGGTCTGTGAACTTGGTTGCAAACAAGTCCTGATACTCATGCAGTAGTTTTGTAATCTTACTAATAGTAGCATCATCCCAATAGTCTCCAATATTTGCCAACTTAGGTGCTTGTTCTGTTCCAATATTAACTTTCTTAATTTTAATAGGCTACCCAACAAAAGGTAATTCAATCCCTGGCCCTTCTATATCTCGTTGTCCTTCAGTTTCTGAGATGTTCACATTCCTAGGATCATCATCTTCATCGGCATTAATATTATAACAACCTTGTAACCGGTGAAGAGGCGCAGTCACTTCATCTTCTTCTTGTTCAAAACGGGGGTTATGTGCCTCCTCAAAGACCTTATGTCTTACAATTTGTAAAGCATGATCTGTTGTGGGGTAATGGATTTCAAATAAGAATGTAGCTATATATTTATGGATCATACCATACCAATCTATAGTGTCTAAGCACAATTCTTCTTGAAAATACCAGTTGATAGGCATAGTATCTAAGGTGTTGATGAACTTATGTACCCATTGTTCTTTAGGAATGTTGTTCCAAGCTTCCTCATAACTTCTCACATGGTCGTTAGGAAAACTCTGACTTGTGTATCAAAATTTGCATCCTTCAGGTTGGTCTAAAAAGAGCATTGTCAACAAGGTGCGACATTGTACCCACTATATGATTTTCTTCTTGTGTGCTCCCCACCATCTAGTTAGTGTTGCTTCCAAGGCTTCATCTAGTGCCAACATCCTCTGTTGTATTGGTACAATTCTCTCAAATTCAACTAGAAATGTCTCTAAATTACTCAAGCCATCAAATGTAGGAAGATGACTTACTTCTGTGCCAATCCAGTGAACTTCCTTGGTCAACCTGGCACACCTTCGTGTAGAGACTTCATACATTCTTTTCTACCAATTTTCCAATGCTTCTTATGAATCTGATGAGCATGCACTTTCACTTCGCCAACTTAGGTTTCCATCTGTTCTGGGATTAATATAATCATGTTGTCCAACTCTCATTTTGTAGATGTTTTCTAGCTCATATGCGCGGTCTTCTTATCTTATAGGTTATGTGTATATGTGACCTTCATCAGGGTCAAGAGGTGCAATGACCCTAAGGCCATCACCTTCAAATGTCATTCTTCTTTTTTTTTAGGTCAACAATAGTCAAATTGTTGAAGGCCCAATCAATACCCAACAACACAGGATAAGGGCAGCTATCATCAACAATCTCGATCACTTCAAAGTCTGCAAATGTCCTTACCCCGTCGATGTCCACAATGACATGCTATAATCTTCCAAAGGGGCTCACCACCTGCTGATTAGCCATTCTGAGCCTAATAGGAGAGTAAATCAATTTAGGCTTTGCCATGAATGCCCAAGTCTTCTTCGTCATAACATTTACTTTTGATCCCAAGTCGAGGACCACATAGTCTATGTCGTAATCTCTAATTTGAGCACTAAGGTGCAGTTCCTTGCTTTTCGTCCTTTCTCTAGATACTTTATTCATAGCTCTACTTAGTAGAGGATCTACTCTTCCAATCTCATATTGTATTATCAGGTGTTGTATTTCCTGCACAACTCTTTCATATTTAATCAAATTGATACAAGTATACAAGAAATCCATAAGCTTGCTTGCCTCTTTTCCTTGTCTAGCTAGGGAAGACTGAGCAAATGTTGAAGGCATTTCACATTCCCTTAATTATGGTTGTGCCTGAGATGAAGAACCATGTTCACCTACAAATTCTCTCCTTTCTTCTTCAAAATTATGCCTTTCTTTCCTTGGATCAAACAATTGTGTCTTCTTTGCATCTCTTCTGATCCCTGATCCATTTGTAGTCTTTCCTGGGGTCACCTGATATTATCCTGTAATAGTGCCTCCCCTAGTAATAACAATGAATTCAGGATCCTCTATGCAAGTTTCATATTATATCAGTTGGACTTGCTGGTTTCCACCTCATCTTTCCTGAAGTTTAGCTAATAGAATTGGACAGTCTTGAATGACATGGTCAAATGAATTACAGTAGTTGCAATTAGTACAAGGGTTCTGACAATCCCTTGCCAAATGACCTGGTTGGGCGCAGTTATAGAAAATAATATGACCTCGGCCTCGACTCATGCCTCCTCCTCGTCCTCTTCCTCTGAACCCACCACGAGGGTTGAATTTTCCTCTTCCAGAGGAATTGAACTGTGTAGCATTTCTTTCCTGGTGTAATTCTCCTTGAATTATATATGCATATTTTGACCTTTCATGCATGAGGTCATAATCCCTACAGTTCTTCTCATCATGCCCCACATATTTATAAAATGTGCAATAAATATTGGTGGGTGTCTTGACATATTTCTGCATATAATAACCTTCACCAGGGCAATGTCTAGTTCTACATACCTCACACCAGGGTAAAAAATCTTGCTTCAAAGGGTTAGGAGCTCCAGAGGCCAAGTATTCATTAAATAGGGGACAATGCTCTTTATCATGGAATTCTAATTTACATCGGATACACCAGATGTCTTATCTTTTCTCCTTTCCTTTATCTTTATTCATATATTCAACCTGTAAAGATAAACTAGTTAATTGATTCAATATATGAATCATACATGGACTGGTTTCTCCTATAGGGGTTGCTTCTAGTTTCATGGAAATCTCTAATGCTTCAGCCTGCAAAGAGACCTTTTGTTTCATTAGAGGAACTCTAATATGTGGCAGGAGGGCAGTGATGAACCACTCCTTATGTTGTTCGTCTGGAATCTAAAAACTTAAGTGGCCTATCAAGGTATTGAACCTCTAACGAAATTCCCAAACAGGTTCAGTCACCTTCTGATTGATTTCCTTTAGCTCTGTAATTCACTGCGACTCCGACTTAGGTTTCTTGAACTCTGCACTCAACGCATTCTTAATTTCATTCAATGATTTATGTTGTACGGATCTTGAAGAAAACTTCATATACCATCTCAATGTGTGATCCCTCAAGGTAGTACTAAAATGATCTCTCTTAACAGCTTCGTTGGTGACTTGCTTAATTCTCCATACAACTTTGCATAAGAACTAGTGTTGGTCAGGATACTCAGATCCATCTCCTCTGAAAATGGGTAACCTCATTTCATCTTCCATGGATATTCCTTGGTTTCTTGACTAAGTATGTACTACACTGCTTGTAATAGTACTCTGAGCGCTCTGATTACTCTGATTACTCTGGTTACTTAATGTTGCTACAACAACAAAAGGGGTAATAATACTTACTTCCACAGTAGGTTGAGTCCCTAACGTTTCTGGTTCTTCTCTGTGAAGTTCTTTAGTCTCTACTTCCTCTCCCCTTATGAACCATGAATACTCTTCGGTTGATCTCCCTGCTTTCTCTTCATTGTAGAAATCTTCGTCTTATGCTACTGGCCTGTAACTCTACTTAAACAGGTCGCTAGAGAAACCTTTCTGAATGATCTCCCACTACGCGTGTGTCCATCCTCTGTGTCACTGTCATTGTCTGAATTCTTGAACATTATCTTTAAAATCCAACTAATCATCGTATCTTCAAGATATTATTCTCATGCAATAGCATCTTAATCTTCAACTTCAAAAAATGTAGAAACTTTCCTCTAGGTCCCTTGAAGAAATATCTCTCTGCTTGGCTATATGATTCCACTATGTCAATAGAAAATTCAATAATGTATCCTCCAATAGTGCTATCAAACCAGAGATCTATTGCTCTTGACACAATGTTATCGACTCTCTTAAATTTCTTGATCAGCGTCGATGTCCAAACAACAAGTGGTCTAGATCTGATCTCGAACTGGGTGTATGTTGATCTATCTAACCACTCGTACAACTCCTTATGAACTCCTACAAAGAAAATCTCATGCACATCGGTAAAGATGTACCTTCCCAACCAGTCTTCCATACTAATGCTAGGGTTCTTGTTCTGAGCTTCGGCGAAGTCCCTTTCTTGTTATTCTATCCACTTCTGAATATTTGTCTTCGATGGAAACCACCTTGACATTCCCTCAAGAAGATCTTGGTTCTGACAATGGAACCATTTGTTAGCACAGGGGAAAACCCAGGGTTCAACTCTAACAGTGCACCAACAAACCCTAAATACTGGCCCTTTCACCAACACCTTTGAAGCAGATGAAGTCTCACCCGAAGTAGCAATAAGGGGTTGCAGGACACATGTGTCTACAACCAGAGGAAATGCAAAATGATTCCAGAACAACCATGCAATGTAACCTAGAGATTCTTTAACCGTCTTACACTTAGCTTCGCAAGTTAGCTTATATATCCTACCTTTAATAGGAAAACAACAATGAAATAACAATATAACAGATAGAAAATAACACAGTATCAACCACACAAATGTAATTTTTAAACCTATGAAGTAAAGCAATGCATATAGATTCTTAAGAAAAACAGAATTTAATCAATGGATCATTCACCTAGTACACAGAGATATTATACTGGAAACCCTCAACCGGGAAAACCTTTCTTATATTCATTATATCGAATTTCACCATTCATTATACAATATATACAATGTTTTTAGGTATTCCGTAGATACCAAAACCCTAATCCCTAAAACCGGGATTATTTTTAGTAAACCCCTAAAAATAGCAGAATCCACTAAAAATAGCAAAAACCTCCCACATACATATCTGAGGGATCGTTAGACACAATTTTCATATCTGACGCGCCCACACACACACTTGAAAATAATATAACACATACCCAACATTCTCCCACTTGTTGTTTTCTTTGCATACAGGGGTCTAGGGATTATATAGTCAACAATCCAGGGAAGCAATTCCCATTGCTACTCTACACCAGGAGAACTTTTTTGTGCTCACAGACTTTGTCAATGAATCTGCAACATTCTTCAAAGTGTCAACCTTTTCCAGCAACACCTTCTTTTCCTCAACCACGTCTCTCACAAAGTGATACTGAACATCAATATGCTTTGTCTTCGAATGATACGTTGGGTTCTTTTCCAGGAAGATTGCACTCTGACTGTCACAATCAAATCTCACTACTTTTTGTAGCAACCCAATACCTGAACACAATATTTGTAACCATACTTCTTCCTTTCTTGCATGAGTGGTTTTCATGTATTCAGCTTCTGTATTTGAGAGTGCCACTACAACCTATCTTTTGCTCATCCAACTGATTGCTCCTCCAAATAGGTTAAACACATACCCACTTGTAGATCTTCTGCAATCCAGATCTCCAACCCAGTCTGCATCAACAAAGCCATGTATGTCCAGCACTCTGTCCAATCCTGGTCTTCCTTGGTAGCACAATCCATAACTGGTAGTGCCACGCAGATACCTGAAGACCCTCTTTATTGTTTTCCAATGCTCCTTCCCTGGTTTTGACATATACTTGCTCAAAACTCCCACTGCATGTGCAATGTCTGGTCTAGTACAAACCATTGCATACATCAAACTACCAATTGCACTGACATACGTAACATGGGACATGTCCTCTTCTTCTTCTTGTGTCTTGGGGCACTAATCTGTAGATAACTTTACACCTATAGGAATAGGAACCTTGACCGGTTTACTTCCATGAATATTAAACCTCTGCAATATTGTCTCAACATATTTTCTCTGATTCAACCAGAGTTTCATGTTTGCATGATCTCTTTTAATCTCCATTCCCATAATGAAGTTAGCAGCACCGAGATCCTTCATGTCAAATTTGGAGG
>JZKD02S1925154.1:1221271-1246874 GCA_000966675.3 Picea glauca | reverse complement strand
TATCCAAGGCATCCATTTCTTCAACCATGGTCTTCTTCCAGAGTTTACTATCCTCTGAATTCACTACTTCCCTGACAGTTCTGGGATCATCATCAGTAATAGATAAAGAAAAATTAGAATGAAAATCAAGTGGACTATACCTTTTTGGTTGCCTTTTATCTCTCACTAATCTCCTCAATACTGGGGTATGAGGTTCTTCTTCTTCGTCTTCTTCTTCTTCTTCTTCTTCTTCTTCTTCTTCTTCTTATGCTTCCTCTTCTTCAAATGATTAAGATTTTGCATCATCCAACTCAAGCTCTATTTTCTCAGGTTCGTCTTGCGTTGGTTGGAATTCCTGTTTGGACACATCTTTTACCTCTCTGAAAAAAACATCTTGACTGTAAACAGTCTTCTTGGTTTCCGAGTTCCAAAGCTTATAACCTTTCACACCATCTTTATAACCAATAAAGATACACTTTTCAGCCTTTTTACCTAGTTTACTCATATTTTCCTTTGGAACATGTACATAAGCATCACAACCAAACACTCTAAGATGTTGAAGGGAGGGTTTCTTTGCAGACCATACCTTGTGTGGAGTTTTATCATCCAACACTGATGAAGGTGATCGATTGACCAGGTAACATGTTGTACCCACTGCCTCTACCCAGAATTATTGTCCTAACTCGACACTGTTGAGCATGCTCCTTTATTTTTCCATCAGTGTCATGTTCATCCTTTCTGCAACTCCATCCTGCTGAGGAGTGTATGGAGTAGTCTTCTGTCTTTCTATACCACACTTCTTACAGAATTATTTGAATTCATTTCTGCAGAATTCTCCACCATTATATGTTCTCAATACCTTTATTTTCTTCTCTGTCTGATTTTCTACTAGAGCCTTAAAATCTTTAAATTTATCAAATACCTTAGATTTCTTTCTAAATAAATAAATCCATGTGTTCCTTGAAAAATCATCTATGAATGAAACATAATACACAGATTTACCTAGGGATGGAACAAAAATAGGTCCAAACACATCACTGTGTATCAACTCTAAGATCCCCTTTTCTCTTGTAGCACCAGATGGGAATCTTACTCAATTTTGTGTACCACATATGCAATGTTTACAGAAATCAAAATCCAGAGTGCAATTAGACATACCTTCAACCATACCTTTAACGTGTAGTGTTTGAAGGCCCTTTTCTCCAATATGTACCAGTCTTTGATGCCACAACATGTCTTCTTTCTAGGGACAATATTGGTCTTGTCTTCTTTATTTCTTTGTTCAAGAACAACAGAACTGTTACACCCATTAGTATAAGTGCTTCCCAGCAACTTATACAGAGTTCCACATCGAACTCCCCTCATCAACACCATTTATCCTCGTACCATCTTGCAAGTGTTCTTTCCAAATACAGTATCCACTCCTGCATCATCCATCTTGCTTACATATATTAGGCTCCTGGCTAGTTTTGGAATGTGCAGAACCCCAAGGAGTGTTCTAATCCTTCCATCTTTTAGTAGCAACTTAACCCTTCCATGTCCCAAGATTTTTGTTGTCGATTCATCTCCTAGGAATACATCACCACCATCATATTTTTCATATTGAGAGAACCACTCCCTGTGAGGAGTCATATGGTGTGATGCACCTGAGTTGATCAACCATACATCGCAATATACATGTGTACTTGTAGATGCTAGGTAAACATCACCTCCTTATTCAGTGGAGGTTTTCGCCTATGTGGAAGAGGTACTATCAGATCCATTTGGTTTTTCAACCTTCTTAGACTTGCAATCTTTCTTATAATGCCCTGTTTTACCACACTTCCAAAATTTTCTCAAATATTTTCCTGGAGACTTAGATCTACCTGTAGATTTAGATCTCCACCCCGAAGGCTTACCAGGGTTCCTATATTGGGTACGCCCTCTTACAAATAAATCATCTATGTTGTTTCCATCCATGCTTTTTCACCTCATCTCTTCAGATAATAAGGATGCAACTACATCCTCATACTTCAATGTAGATTGAGTGGTACTACCTATTGCTACAATCAGATTATCCCAAGAGTCTGGCAAAGAACATAACAAAGTAATACACTTATCTTCTTCTGCAATCATAATATTAACAGAGCCAAGTTGACTTACCAAAGTATTAAATGCATTTAGATGTTCTGTCATAGAATCTCCATCTTCCATCCTAAGATGATACAGCTTCTTTCGAAGAAACAACTTGTTTACCAGGGACTTTGATTGATACAAATTCCCCAACTTATCCCATAGTTCCTTGGTTGTAGATTCTCCTGAGACATTCAACAACACTGAATCTGCTAGGCAAAGTCGAATAGTACTCCTTTCTCTTCTATCCAACTTCTCCCAATATTCCTCCTACATACCAGTGGGTGGTGTACTAGTAGTTTGTGCACTAGTAGGTTGTGTACCAGTCGTCTGTGTGCCAATAGGCTGCGTACCAGA
Organism: Picea glauca; assembly: GCA_000966675.3. Taxonomy (NCBI): domain Eukaryota; kingdom Viridiplantae; phylum Streptophyta; class Pinopsida; order Pinales; family Pinaceae; genus Picea; species Picea glauca. Next base: position 1,244,426 of record JZKD02S1925154.1, on the reverse strand, counting down.
CGGTGGTGTACCAGGATCCACAACGATCCATTGTTCTTTGTCTGCAAGAAATTCCTCCATCGTCAGCTTCCATAGCTCAAAGTTTTTACCATTTAACTTATCTATCTCGATTCTAGAATAACTAGCCATTCCTCTTTCTGCACTCAAATCACCACTGAAAAATCTCCCACTAAACCTAGGTTTATCACAGACCCAAGATAAACTTGATCTATCAAGATCGAGCCAAACCCTCAACAACAAAGGTGTCCCTCTGAGGCCAAAAATGAGATCTAATACCACATGTAAGTTGTAAACCTACAAAGTAAAGCAATGCATATAGATTCTTAAGAAAAACATAATTTAATCAATGGCTCATTCACATAGTACATAGAGATATTATACCGGAAACCCTCAACCGGGAAAACCTTTCTTATATTCATTATATCGAATTTCACCATTCACTATACAATATATACAATGTTTTTAGGTATTTCGTAGATGTCAAAAACCTAATCCCTAAACTGGGATTATGTTTAGTAAACCGCTAAAAATAGAAAAATCTGCTAAAAATAGAAAAAACTGCCCCAAAAAAAAAGTCGGGGCGCTGCCCTGAACACTGCGCATAACCAAGGGGGGCATACTTGCCCCCCTCTGGGAACCCCCTAGGAAATTTCTCGGTGCACATGGCACAAGCAGAGCATTACTATGAGGGATCATCAGATGCAGTTGTCATATCTTATGCGCCCACACACACACATGCAAATAATATAACACATACCCAACAACAAAGAAAAACAAGATTTACGTGGTTCACCCTCTCCCTAGGGATACATCCACAGAACTGTGTTTCTTGATATAATAAATGAAAACATACAGTTCTATCTATGCACTTAGCTGTAGATTCTTCTCTCTCTTCCTGTCTACTTCCCCTCCCTACGCACCCAGCTGCAGGGTTGATCTTCGCACCCAGCTGAAGATCCAGAATACAAACACTTCTATCTCTCAATATTGTTATTACCATAACAACAATGACAACAATCACGAACAATCACAAACCCCTCTCAACTCTTCTAGACCTCTTTCTATACATTTTATGACTCTTAGACAACCCTAGCTACCAAAACCCTAGGTCCACATAACCTGCCTTTTCAGGACTTCACTGACCTGTTCCTCCTTCTTCTCCATGCGGTGCTCCAAAGAACCCATTGATGTCTTCTTCTACTTGATGACTTGTCCATGTCCCATCTTCCTTGTTGCTTTGTCTTCCTAGATCTTCTCTTCCAACGATTTTCTTTCCTTTACTTCACACATTTTTGTATGCTTCTTTAACCACTTCAACCCCTCCTCGGTTTGTGTGCCTTCCATGCACTTCATGCTTTGTCTTCCTTCTTCTTTAATATTTGATTTCTTCCTTAATACACGACCAAGGTCCAACACTACCCATATGGGTAGATAATAAATAGGTGAACTATAGTTTACTTTAGCATGTAGATCATAATTTTGAGGGTCTTTAATACACGGACCAGTGGAAACAAAGGACAAAAGACTAGTCAACTCGGAGGTCGATGGTCTAGTTGATACAAGAACAAGGTTCGACTATCCAGTTGAAGGAATGAAGTATGGAATAGGAGAACTAGTGTCAGAGACAACATCAAAGGGATCATACTGCAACAATCTAGAGGAGGAATTCAACAACTTAATTCCAGAAGACTTCTCATCAAACCATACATTTCATCTAGTAATCATTTGTTGTTTGACAGGATCAAACAACCGATAAGATTTTGAATCTTTAGACTATCCCATCATGATGCAAGCATGAATATTTGCATTAAACTTCTTTTTGCAATCATAAAAAATGTGAGCCCAAGAAACACATCCAAACACATGGAGGTGGATGACTAAAGGCGTTTTTACACATCATTGTTCGACTATAATCATTGAAGGAACAATTCGAGTCGAGATGTGACTGAGCATATAGTTTGCACAATACACCACTTTATCCTAGAAGCGAGGAGGTGGATCTTTAGCCTGCAAAAGACATCTTTCCATTTCGACTAACATCTGATTCTTGCGTCAGCTACACCATTCTATTGAGGTGTGTGAGGAACCAACCGATGCTAATCAATACCAGATCAAACCAAGTATTCTTCAAAAGTTTTATTTACATACTCACCACCATTGTCTAATTTCAAGCACTTGATGGTTCGACAACATTGCTTTTCAGCAAAGGCTCTAAAATCCTTGAACTTTTCAAAGACAATTTTCTTATTCTTCAGGAAGTAAACTAATGCAAAGCGAGAAAAATCATCAACGAAAGTCAAAATATGCCTTGCACCTACTAGTGAAGGTAGATTTATGCAACAAACATCACTATGAACCAACTCCAGTAGGTTTTGTTCTCACCACGCTTTGTTAGAGTCAAATGGTGCATGATCATGCTTACCAAGTACACAACCCTTCCAAACTCCTTCAGGGGGAAACACCTTTGTTAAACCAATAACCATGATATGAGTTGCGAGCACCTACAAACTTTGGAAGTTCAAGTGTCCAATTCACTCATGCCAAATTTGACTTATCTCATCATTGTGAGCAACAAGTGCAATCGGTTTAGTGTTAGGTCAAGTCATGTCATAGAATTTGTACAAATTGTTCGTCGAGTCGAGAAGCCTACCGGAGAAAATCGACTTTCCTATATTCAAATCATGAACATAGAACCGATCTGGAAAAAATTACACAATCTTATATATCTATGTTATTTGAGAAACAAACAACAAATTGGCACTAAGATTTGTCACATGATAAACGTTGAAAATATTCCCATGTCAACATAACATCACCCTGACCAACATCATCCAAATAAAAATCATCAACAACATAGAGTTTCCTCTTGTTAGCTTCATCTAACCATGTGGACAAGGAGGCATCTTTATTCATGTGATGAGTGCACCAAGAGTCGAATACCCATTTTTTTTGTGCAAAATGGGACAACAAAGCCTGAGAAGTTCTGACTTGGAAGGTGAAATTATCAGCGGGTCGACGTACAATGGAAACATCTCCTTCAAGGCATTTAACCTTCTCCTCTAAATCGTCTCACTTCTTATAGAAAACTTTCTCCATGTGTTCAGTCTTTCCACAGTACTGACATGTCTTCTTCTTTCAAATTCCACAAGGTGCATATGTTTTCCCTTTAGGTTTTTGGTCATGGTATGCAGGTTTATATGTAGAGGCACCAAACCATACTCTATCCTTGATATCCATCTTGTTCTTTTCCTTGAAAAAATGGGCCTGGTGTTTACCACCAAGCTTTCCTTCTTCAAGCAGTGTATGTTGATCAATAATGTGAAGGCTGTAGAAATCTTCAAAGGTGTAATCCTTACCATCTTCCTTTCATGATTTCCATTTGGTGTAGAAATTTGACACGAACACGTCAAATGGTGTTCTCAATTTCATCGAGACCAACTCAATGAGTTGTCCATATTTCTTTTGATAGTTCTTTCTGCATTATCCCAATTTCAACTAGAACTCTTTGACATGCACCAAATAGACATCCATTATGTAAAAATAATGAGGATCGAAAGAGATCAACTCTTTCTCCAATTGCATGACATGGTTCTCGTCAACTTGGTCAAACAATGACTTCATCTTCTTACATACTTGATGAGGGAAGCCGATTCCACTGAGGTAAAATTCAATCTCGGACGAGATGTAGGTCGTGATGACCCTTATAGCCTCATCCTTCTTTCCATCAATAGAAAAACAATTCTAGTCATCTGTTGGATTTGGAATCACAACCTTCATATATTTCCACAGTCCTTTTCTCTTCAGTAGGGTTTCCATATCTGGTTCCCATACTACATAATTTGATCCGTTCAAAAAAATAGGATCAATCTCTGAAGCCATATTTGATATCTAGACATATACTGGTTGGTTACAATAAGTTCAAATAAACAAACCACCACCTCAGAGTCAGTCACACAATAGATCCGACTCAACAAGGTTTGTAGATAATAGGTTGAGGTTTTATACCATCGACTCTAATACCATCTTGGGGAATAGGGTGGAACAGGACATGAAAACAAAAAACATAGTATTGTAGATAATTGAAGAGGAACAAAAAATTTCAAAGACAAAGGATGGTGTCTAAAGACATTGTTACAACACTTGAGAAGAGCACACTATGATCATAACATCACGGTGCATATTTGATTTCTTGATCATCGTGATCACTTGATCGGTATATTAATAATGACCCAAGGAGTCTTCTATTTATAGCCTCAAGATCTGACCAACTTCCATAGAATTTGAAGGATCTTGTCCACATATAACCGTCAATTGCTAAATTTCACTTTGTCAAATCCACGTTGTCAAGTCATCTCGACAACAATTCTCGACCTGAATGCTTATGTTTCTAACTCATAGGCGATTGCTAGGCTAGTTGATCCACCACTCGACTATATTCGTCTGTTGGTCGACTATTCGACCAATAGGCATGTCGACTACTCAACCGACTGATGTAGTGTGTTGGTCAATCGCTCAACTGACTGTATCCATATGTGGGTCTACCACTCAACCGGTTGAACCCAGGAGATGTGTGATGAACCATCAATGCTTGATGTTCCAACACTAGTGATGTGTAAAATGTAAATGTAATGTATGGTCAAGGTCCAAGCGATGTAATATGTAAATGATGTATATTGAGTATAATAAATCAAATGTATCACCAGCTGCAGATGGACACAGATGGAGATATGGGGTCTTAGTTTCCACAAGAGAGGGAAGGCGTCCAAGGGGGGGAGATTTTATCCATGTCTATTAAACCCAAACCATTTCTTTCTAAATTATCCTTATTGTGAACCTTCCATTTTTTGGTTGAGTGTTCTAGAGCCCAATCATTGAATTCATGTAAGAGGGTGGGTGTGTGACTTGCAACCCATAGTTATTGAGAGCATGGGGGTTGAGTACAATCAACTCAGGGAAGATTGAAAGTCAAGAAAGAAAGAGAAATAGAGAAAATTCATATGGGGAAGGAGGGATTCACGTTTTTGCATGCAGAGTAGTTTTTACATGGAGATTTTTGGGACAACAAGAGAGTTCAGAGTGTTAAACCTTGAATCCAACCGTAGTGGGAATGTTTGGTAGTTTTAATTTCATGGAAAAAAAGGCTACGGGCCTATGAACAAAATTCTATTTGAAAAATGTAAGGAGAAGCAAGTGTTTTGTTGTTGTGCAAATTCTTGTGGCAGTTGTATATTCTCGAGGTCCCAAGAGAGAGATTTCATGTCTAACCTGTGCTAAAATCCCTAGAGGAGAGTGGGAAGGCCTTAGGGACTATAACACTGAAAGGGGATCTCATCCCTTGGGTTGTGCAAGTTGTGGGGAAGAGAGTTGGTGGACTGAAATTAGTTGTGGGAAAATTAACTGTCGAGAGGGGGACATTATCCATCCTTAGGGACCACTTTCTTTTGTGGATTCATATCCCTAGCTCGTGGGTGACTTGTTGTTGAGAACTGGAAAAACAAGTCTACGGTTGGTAGGAACATATGTCCTTTACAATGGGTTGCATATTTCATAAGATAAGTGTTCTTGTTTATTATGCTTATGTATGCTAAAAGTTGATATAGTTGTTGTGCATGTTACTCTGAGATATTTGGCTATTGCTGCAAATTGTGAGTATACTGATGCATACAAATATGTATTTATGTCACTAAATGTATTTAATTTTCACTATTCACATTTAAGTACTTGCATTTACAGTTTTAATTATCATGGAGGTCCATTGTACAAGCTTGAATGTCATATTGTGTGTATTATTTCTGCATTGAAATGTATCTATTAGTCAATTTTAGTAGTAATGGTAACAGGATTTTGGGGCGGGTCTTGAATCAATGTACATGCTAAAAAATAGTAGTTGTGCATGGTTCAAGGCCTATTTCACGCATGGTTTGTCTCAATGCGGACTTGGAATTGTTACAGTTTGGACTTTAGTTAGCAGAATTTTTTTGAATTTATGTGTATTTCACGTAGTAATGCTCCTTAGTTATGTTAGGGGATGTTGCATATTGGTATCAGAGCCTTTGGTTCAACACCGGACTTGTATGGGCCAAATATCTACATGAAGTTGGTAAAATTCATCATCTCAACATTTGAGTTGTGTCGAATTTGAGGAAAACAGTAAAATCTGAGTGAAATCCCCAAATTTCTAAGCAAATTCAAGTCAGAATTGCACTCAGAATGGTTGTTATGCAGGGATCATCTCGACTTCCAAATGAAAGACTTATCTTATATAGGAGAGTCTGGAATTTTTCACGATGGTCACAATCTTAAAATATGGAAAATCAGCTAAGCAAAGAAAGCACTTACGTGCACTAAATATTGGCGTTGTGCGGTGCGAAATTGGTGGTGCACATTAAATATTGGTGCATGGTAAAATATTTGTGCGCACCGAATGTGGGTGTGCAGTATAAAATCCATGTGCACTGAATATTGGTGTGTGGTACAAAATTTGTGCACACTAGATATTGGTGTGTGGTACAAAAGTTGTGCACACTAGATATTGGTGTACAATACAAAAGTTGTGGCACTGGATATTGGTTTGTGGTACAAAAGTTGTGCGCACTGGATATTAGTGCATGATACAAATGTTTTTTGCACTATATATTGGTGCAGTGTACAAAATTCATGTGCATTGGATATTGGTGCACAATATAAAAGTTATGCACATTGAACATTGGTGCATGTTGCATGTGCTAAATACTAGCATTGTGTGTGTTGAATATTGTTGTGAAATATAGAAATGGTGCACACACGGGATTCAAAAATAAATAAAAGAAGGAAAGGGAAGTAAAATTGTCAACGATGGGTGTAAGTCATTTTGGAACACTATTAATATAGTAAACCAATGATTTTCTGTGAAAATTTTGTAGTTTTGAAGGTCGTCAACTTGCAGAGCGATTTTGAGGGCCTAAACGAATATTTTAGGAAGTCAAAAGTCATGAGTGTAGGGTATACCTTTAGTACACATTGTCTCTGCATATTAAATAAAAAAAACTTAGAGAGATATTTCCAACGAGCTATTACCGGTGCAAAATAGAGCTCGTATGAGAAAGTTATGGGTAAAATTGTAGAGGGTATATTTTTAACACTTGTTTACTTCTATAGGGAATATCTCCTTGCTCAAAACTTTGTTTGGGGAATAGGAGTAATCTATGGAAATATTATGGACCATAGAATATATTTGTGGAGTTAGATTTTGAATTTGGCTATACAAAATTGTACAGGAAGAGAAACAAGACACTTGTATCATACATGGGTAAAAATGAGAAATAATCTAAACTTCAATGGACCATAACTTTCACCTTGGAGATGAGATTGAGAAAATGAATAGTCATTGGAAAGGTATCGAGGAGGAGAAGCCATATATCAACCAAGAATTTGGATTCATGAATTTTTTCTCTTCATAATTTGAAATGAATAATGACCAATAATCTAATTAATAAATATTTTTCAATATGCTTAATTCTAACAACAATTGTTGCATACACATTCTTGCAGAATTAGAGGTGTAGAAAAATAGACCCTAATTCCTATATGAGAACTAGAGATATAGAAAATTCCCAAGGATATTATAGCCATGAGAAGGATATCATATGTTATCATGTCAGCATGGGTAATGCTAAGACAAGTTCTAATGGGAGAAGGGGAAGACAATATCCTATAACTATGAGAAGCATGTAATGAGAAGGGCAGAGCTATAGGGCCAATAATTAAAAGATCATGAAATCTCAGTAGTAAATACTATAGAATTTGAATATGTCATAGAAACAAGTAAACATATATTATGGCACAAAACAAGAAGCTAGCACAAGGAAATTAGAATTATTTAGATCTCATGATAGGAGGGATGATCATGGAGGATATAGACAATCAAGGAGTGTTAGCAGGAATCAACATCATCATTTCCTAGGGAACTTGACCATAAGAGAATATTCGCATTCAAGGTTGGAAATCATCCCAAGTATGTCTCCTATCAGACACCATAGAAGGAGACATGGTTCAAATAGCTTGCAAGGGGAGCTCAGGAAGATTAAGCCACCATCATTTGATGGAGAGAATAAGAAAGGAGAAGATGTAGAAGTATGGTTGTTGGGGATGATGAAATATTTCCAGTTACATGATTACTCCTCAAATGCATAAGCCATGATTTCATCCTACCATCTCCAAGGAAATACATCTATGTGGTGGGATTGGCTTAACGAGGTTAAGCACCTTGATGAGAAGAGAATTTCTTTGAAGTAGTTTAAGACATATTTCCAGCAACAGTATTTTTTGAAGTAATATTGTGACAATAATATGCAAGAGTTATTTGAACTCAAACTTGGGAACATGACCATGGATGAATATGTGAGGAAATTCTTGGAACTTCTCAGTTATGTGAGTTTCATCAGAGATGAGAAGGTCAAAATTTAAAGGTTCTTGAGTGGGATACCATCCTTCTACAAGGATAAAATTCAGTTTGATGAGGCCATAAATTTATAAGAAGCCATAAGAAAGGCTAAGTATTTGTGTGAGAAAAACAGAGGAATGACAACTTTCCAAAAGGATAGGAATAACAAGGAGAAAGGCAAGATGGATCAAAGGAAGAAAGGATTCAAGCCACCTTCCATCGGGAATAGTTCTCAAGAACATCAATAGGAAAATCATATCAAGGTGATAGGAAAATGAAAAATTTATTGGGAAATAGGCCAAGACAACAACCCATAAAGCGTTTGGGATGTGAGGGATATCTCATGTATAAATATTGTTCTCATTGAGGAGATAAGATGATCATTGTTCATAGCATCAAGCAGGAGGAGACAATAGAGAACATGGATAGAAGCATTCCAAGGATATATGCATCCTTAGACAATAGACAAGAAGACTATTAATCCCACATGATTGAAGTGGAATGTAAGATTGATAATCAACCCATAGCTATTTTGATTGATTATGGATCTAGTCATAGCTATATAGATCCAAATCTAGTTGAAATATTTAAATTGAAGAAATATAAGCATGAAAATTCTTGGTTAGTCCAGCTAGCTATTGGAACCAAGAGAAGAATCAATGAGTTTGTTAAGAAATTCCCAATAAACATGAATGAAATCAACACAACATCATACCGATTTGGTCTTATGACTGCTTGATTGGTATGGATTGGCTAGAAAAACATCATGTTGTCTTAGACTATTATAACAAGTCTTCCACGTGTCTTGATGAGGAAGGAAATGCAAAAACAGTGTAAGGTATTCCAAGGCCCACATTTGTTCGAGAGATTTCAACATTATAGATGAAAAGAAATTTTAGAAAAGAGTGTCAAATATATGCATCCCATATGGAAGAGTCGATGTGTTAGGTAGCTAGAGAGGTAGTTGGGGGCGAGGGGGGGTGTGGAGGGCCCGTAGTTATAATACTAGAGGCCTTACAATTCAATGTAAGGTGGACTAGGTCCACTATAGTATTAAAAAAGGCCCACTTTGGTAGTTAGATACAATAAATGTAAGAGCACTTCTTAGAAGGTTCTGCTTCTAGAAGTCCTCTTACATTTATTGTATCTAACTACCATAGTGGGCCTTATTTAATACTATATTGGACCTAGTCCACCTTGCAATGAATGGACTCTACTATTATAACTATGGGCCCTTTGGGCCCCCCACTACCTCTCTAGCTACCTAACATGATGAAGTATAAGGGGCCATGTCTTGAATGTTATCCAATCTTGAAAGAGTATGAAGATGTGTTTGGGGAGTTGTCAGGATTTCCACCAAAAAGGGACATTGATTTCTCTATTGACTTAATGCATGGAGTTGCCCCAATGTCCAAAACTCCCTACATAATGAGCACACCAGAGCTAAAAGAATTGATAATGAAACTAGATGAGTTGTTGAATAAAGGGTACATATGCCCAAGTGTTTCTCCTTGGGGTGCCCCGATTCTTTTTTTCCAAAAAAAATATGGAATTTTGAGGTTATGCATCGACTTCGGACAATTGAACAAGGTTACAATCGAGAAAAAATAACCTTTTCCAAGGATTGATGATATCTTTTATCATCTAAGGGGAGCAAATATATTTTCCAAGATTGACTTGAGATATAGTTATCATCAAGTGAGAATCAAAGAAGAAGATACTAGCAAAATAACCTTTCGGACAAGGTATGGACACTATGAATTTGTAGTGGTGCCTTTTGGGTTGAAAAAAGAGCCTGTTGCATTTATGTGTCTGATGAACGAGGTGTTGAGATATTTCCTGGATAAGTTTTTCATTGTATTCTTTGATGATATTATTATCTATTCAGAGACAAAGGAGGAGAATAAGAAACATTTGAGAATGGTGCTACAAGTTTTGAGAGAGCACAAATTGTATGCCAAGTTGAGTAAATGCACTTTTTATCAAAAGAAGATCCACTATTTGGGTCACATTGTTTCTGAAGATGGCATAGAAATGGATCCATATAAAATTGAAGAAATCAAAATTTGGTCAACACAAACAAACATTTCAAACGTTAGATAATTTATGGCTCTAGCTGGCTACTACAGGGTATTCATTGCAGGATTCTCCAAGATTTCACACCCAATAACATCTTTGCAAAAGAAAGGAGTAAATTCTGAAAAATTCCAACACTTGAAGGATTTACTAACTAGTGCACCTATTTTAAAATTTGCAAACCCAAATAAGGATTTTTTTTAGCACATATGCAAGCAAGGAAGGGCTCGGTGGAGTCCTTACACAAAATGGACATGTAATTTGTTATGAGTCCAAAAACTTGAAGGAACATGAAATAAATTATTCCACACATGACTTAGACTTGGCAACCATAGTACATGCTTTAAGAATGTGGAGGCATTACCTTATGGGAAAAATATTTCAATTGAGGACATACCATAGTGGTGTGAAATACTTGTTTGAATAACCAACATTAAATGTTAGACAAACTAGATGGATGGAATTTCTTAGTGGATATGACTTTGACATCAAACACATAAGGGAAAGGAGAATGAAGTGGTTGATGCACTCAACATAAGGGTGCGCAAAATGCATGTTATAGTCATTAGTATGTACGTGACATATTTAAAAGACAAACTTCTAGAGGTTTTAACAACAAACCAACATTATGTGCAAGTTAAAGAAAGCCTACATCAGAATAATGTACAACATAAATATAAGGATTACAAACTAGAATATGATGGAATCCACTTTTTTCATAATAGAGTTTATGTTCCCAATTCTTAGGAATTGAGAAATTTCATTTTAAACGAGATGCACAATGTGCCATACGCTGGACATCCAGGATACTATAAAAGTATTGTAGCTATAAGAGGCCAATATTTTTGGTCTGGTATGAAAAGAGATGTCACTGATTATTTGGCTAGATGCATGGAATGACAAAAGGTAAAGGCTGAACATAGACATCCAATGGGGTTGTTGCAGCCATTGCCCATTCCTGAATGGAAATGAGAAGTTGTTACTATTAATTTCATTACCAAATTTCCTATGACAAAAAAGCAACATAATTCCATCATGGTAGTGGTGGACAAGCTTACAAAGGATGCACATTTCATTCTTGTAAAAGTAACTCACAAGGCAGGCAATATTGCAGAAATTTATATGAAAGAAATTTCTAGGATACATGGTGTGCCTAAGGAAATTGTGTTGGATTGAGATCCAAAGTTCACTTCCAATTTTTGGAGGGGGTTATTTAAAGGATTTGGGACAAATCGGAATTTTAGTACAACCCAGATTCAAATGGGCAAACAAAGAGGATTAATTGGATAATTGAAGATATGTTGAGAATGTATGTAATGGACAAACCTTCTAGGTGTGAGGACTACATCCATTTAGTTGATTTTTCTTACAATAATGGGTATTAAGAATCGTTAAAGATGAGCATGTTTGAAGCATTGTAAGGAAGAAAATGAAACACACCAGTAAGTTGGGATAACCCAACAGACAGAGCTATGATCGGGCTAGAATTGTTAAAGGAATTGGAAGAACATACAATAAATATCAGGTGGAATTTGAAAGTTACACAAGATGTTGATAAAAGAACACATAGAGAATTCAAAGTGGGAGAGCATGTGTGTTTAAAATTTAAAGCCAAGAGAAGCTCGTTGAAATTGGGAAGTTTCCCAAAGTTGGCAGGGAGATACTATGGGCCATTTGAAGTTCCAGAAAGGATAGGTCCAGTTGCATACATGCTAGTATTACCTACATCCATGAGAATTCATAGTGTGTTCCATGTTTCTTTATTTAAAAAGTATGGACATGATCTTAATCATGTGATTGATTGGACTGCGATGTAGGTAGAACACGAAGGGGAATTCCAGGTGGAACCAGTGCACATCCTAGACTGGAGAGTCAAAGTGCTCAAGAACAAAGCCATTGTCTTGGTAAATTTTTAATGGACCAACTACGATCCTAAAGATGCTACATTAGAGCATGAGGAAGCCATGCGAGAAGAATACTCATGGATTTTTGCAAATTTTGAAGAAAATTGAATGTACATTTTTACATAAGTGAATGAAGACTCCATTTTTGCATTCGCATTTCCTGGAAATACAACTATGAGAATTTCTATATAACCAATGTGTGGGTTGAGGGGAAAAGAGAGTTGTTGGTTGGAACTATTGTGTGAGTCACTAAAGTTGCAGAATTATCAAGTACTTCGATGTAATATTTTGTATATGTCAATATGTAAATTGTGTGGTTATGGGCAGTGAGGACATTGCAGTTTGTAGGGGGAGGGGAATGTAACACCCATGTTTTCAAACCCCAAACTAGTGATGTGTATTTTAAATGTAATGTATGGCCAAGGGCCAAGTGATGTAATAGGTAAATGATGTATATTGAATATAATAAATAAAATGTATCTCCAACCAGAGATTGACATGGAAAAATATTTGGGGGCTCAGTTTCCATAAGAGAGGGAAGGGGTCCAAGGGGGAGAGAGTTTACCCATGTCTTTTGAACCCAAACCATTTCTTTCTAAATTATCCTCACTATGTGTTGATATTATGGTAGTTGCGGGAGGTATTTACCTCCACATGTAACCCTGACGAGAATAGAATATTCTGGGAAGCAAGAAGAAACCCTAAAGCATTAAACTTAACACTAGAAGACAAGTCAGCTCAAAGAAATAGTTAATATTAAGTATTTAGCCTCCAGAATGAGAATTCGGCCCAGACAGCTCAGGAAAACAGTATAAATACAAGTAGCCAAACCTCATTTTGTACCAGACAACTTGAAATTTCCGTTGGGAAGAGGTGCGCACTGTAGAAACTAGGCAAGTGCGCAAGTCTGGGGAGTAGCTGCAGCCGACAGATGTTGCAATCTGTATTCCTGGTTTAGGCTCGGACTTTCTATTGGTTATGGTTGGACTTTCTGATCAGTCTTGGTTACATCTATGCATTAGTCATGGTTGGCTATTGGTTTTCTTCCAGAATCATTCTTTGTCAAGTTTAAGTTGCTCGGGGGTGGCTTCGGCCTATGGTTGGATGACAATATTGTTATATTTTCTATGGTTATATGAGAACATCCTTTACTTTCTAACATGTTATGGGCCCACACTATCTTCAGACATTCTAACCACTGGAAGATAGATTGGGAGGATTTGCTCAGTTACAGTTGCAGTTGCAGCCAATTTTGTTGCAGCAACGAAACCCTAACCCTCTTGTTGAGGCACCTTAAGTGAAGAGATTGAACTAATTTCTAGATATCCTAGTGCGCCCTAGCCTAGCACATCTCCTGGTACTCTCAACAAGCTAAGAAGTCAAGTTTGATTTTTTGGTCAAAATCAAGGGTTGACCAAGTCAAAGAAATTATGACTTACTCTATGAAGTCAGAAAACAAGTTAGAAGGGGCTTCTAACTTCAAACCATGCAATGAAAGGATTGACCTCATCCTTGCCAATAATAAAGTATTGGATATCATGAAAGGAAAGATCATGGAACCACAGTTTGAAGAAGGAAAAGAGAAGGAACCTCATAACATTGCAGTTATGGAGAAGTTCAAAGACAGTGACATTAATGCTATGGGTATCATAGTGGACTCTATAAAACACCACTTGATACCCTACATCTCCCATCTTGACTCATCTAAAAATATGTATGATTCCCTAACAAACCTCTTCTCAGTCAGAAAAATTGGAAAAGTAATGAGTCTGAAGAATGAGCTCTGTGACATGAAATGAATGATGATGACAACATAACATCATACTTTATTAGAATATCTCAGTTAAGAGATCAACTACAAGCTATTGAAGAGATCATTTCAGAGAAGGAACTGGTAAATATAATACTCAATGGTCTTCCCAAGACATGGGATGCATTTTTCGCAAGCATGAACACAAGGAAGGAGTATCCCACATTTGAAGAACTTTGGACTTGTTGTGCAAAAGAATAATCAAGGATTAGTGTAAAAGAGAAACCCCAAAAGAAATGCGATGATCAAGCCTTCACAACAAGGTTCAAGAATTTCAGGAATAAAAATAAGTTTGGCTCCAGGAAGAAACCAAATCAAGAGAAAGATATGTCAAAAATGAAATGCTTCAATTGTCGAAAATATGGTCACTACAAGAATCATTGTCCCGAGATAAAGAAAAGGAAGGAAACACACGAAGCATCAGTTGTCAAAGAAAGGGAACCCTCAAAGAAGGCCAAGCAGGACAAAACAAACTTCTTCTTCTAAGACAAGGTAACAATATTATTCATAATTCATGTACATATCATGTTTACATAGTTTCTGTACATATATTGCATATCTATTTCTTAGAAGATAATATGTTCAAATAGAAACAATACCTATGGAAGAATAACAAGATAAGGATTTCTATCACGATGACTACAATCAAGTAATACACATGAAAGATGAAGTACATTGACAATCCTTGGTAACAATTCATGTGGAAGCTATTACATAAGTAACAACTGCAAGATAAGCCAAAATCAGAATCAAACTTGAAGAAACCTAGAAGAAGTAAAAATAGAAAGAAGCCAACAATCAAGAGGAAATTAGAAAAAGACTTGTGACACTTTGCATAAGGAAATAAGGATGCAGACAGGAGCGTAGACTCTCTTAGATGGAGGGAGCTGATTATATAATTCCAAAAGAAGAGCATGCATTCATGCATGAAGCAAGGATTATGAGGGAGATAATCCCAAATAATATGATCCATTGAGGAATATGAAGTATCTATCCATGTTCCCATCAATGGTAGCAACCATGAAAAGCAGCATGTGTTCAGTTTGACTTTAGAAGAAGTTTTCTTCGAAAAGAAGCCTTAAAGTATCCATGGTTGTCCATACACATCCATGATCCTATGATGAAAGGAAGAAGTCAGAATCTTCAGGGCATGGAATCTATAGAAAAATACATGGAACCAAGAGCTAAAGAGAAACATGAAGATTCCAAGAGAGAAAGAAAAGCCAGAACAACCAACCATTATATTGAGAATCACAAGAGTACCAACTTGATATGAACCCTCTAGAAGCAATCAAGTAGAATAAATGGAAGTTGTGATAAGGAACAATGTATGGAAGACTTATGAATGGAAGCATTGCGAGATCCAGAACTAAAGTTTCTCCCAGATGGAGGGAGAAGACTGTGATGATAGCTTGTTCTATTAACCAGACATACCTAACCCATTATATCTCCTACAATATCCATAAGTTGGAGTTCACATCATATGAATGTAAGGATTGTTCTCCTCAATAGAGTAATTGAACAAAGAAGCGTATGTAGACCAACCTCAAGGTTTTGAGGTATACCGGAATGAGACTCGTGTATGCATATGGAAGAAGATCTTGTATGGATCCAAACAACTTGGTGCAGAGACTCCAATGCACAACACAAGCGTGGTGAAAACTTTCTATAACTGAGATATTGTATCATAATGGTTACTCAGAAGTTCAGGATGATGTATTGTTAATCCATGAAAAATCTCATGATGACAGTAGAAGTGCCACTTGGATATGTTCCATTTTGAGCTTTTCCATGATGTTATGAGCTAGCAAGAAACAAAAGAGTTGAATCCAACTATGATATACTATAATGATCAGAGCTATATGAAGCCTTCAGAGAAAACCAGTGTTCCAAAAAGACCAAAGTACATTGATCAAGCATTACATTCTTCGTGATGAGGTCCAAAAAGGAGAAGTGGTTCTCCAATATATCTCCACAAATGATTAGATAACAAACATTTTGGTAAATCCTTTGTCCAAGATGAAAAAGTTTGTGTACTCAAGAAGCAAGTTGGAGCTCATGGAGACGAATTCCTTATTGAAAAGGGAAGAGATGACTCCCAGGCTAGAAGGGAGCACTAATGTGTTATCGATTCATGAATAGTCATTTTTTAGTTCGAAAAATGGTCCAGGATGAGTAGTTCCTTTCCAGATCGGAAAGTGGTTTGATATTTTTTACAGACAGGCATTTTCCAGTTCGGAAAATGGTCTAAATTGGACAGTCATTTTCGTAACGAAAATGGTTCGATAGATTGTTTATGTACCATAGACAATTATTCCCCTTGTGGCTAGTGTGGGGGAATGGTCTAGGACAGTCATTCTTCTTGGAAATCACTCTCAGTAGTGGTCAAGTAGAATGGTATGCCTCGTCGGGTAGTCATTCTTTCGAAGTTCATAGTTGTGAGCAGTTTCAAAGAATTATCCGTTTTGGAGGTTGGTGCAAGACAATCATTTCCTTAGGAAATGGTCTAGACAGTCATTCCCTAGGGAAGACTCATTCTCTCCAGGTTGCACTTTGTTTAGTGTCGGAGGAATGGCCTAGTTAGGTGAATGGTCTAGGTTTATCAATCAGGGTCGGGCATTCCCTAGGGCAGACTTATTCTCTCTATGTTGCACTTTGTTTAGTGCCAGAGGAATGGCCCAGATATGTGAATGGTCCAGGCTCAGAAATCAGGACATTTATTCTTCTATACTTGAGAAGAATAGTCCAGATAGCTCATGGCTGATGTTTTACTTCTGAGGGCGGATGCTCTTCCAGTTATCACAGGTGTGAGTGGAAGAATGGCCCAAATGACTCAGTTTATATCATGGTATTGTTTTTCTGTGCAGGTTGATATCAGATGATATGATTGCTTGGAGATTGTATGTCTCTAGACAGTAGATGTATGCTACTATGGTGGATGTGTTCCACTGGTTGTGACTATGTGTCACTGATTAAGTAGTTGTGTGTTACTTGATGTGGTAGTGTACCACTGGATTGTAGTTGTGTACTACTATGGATAGACACAGTTGTGTTCTATTAAATGGCATTGTTCTGATTGCCATGAAGAATATCAGTAGTGTTTAAAATGATTATCAGCTAGATAGATGGTCAATGTACTGATGGACAGACATTTTCCAGACGGAAAATGGTCCAGGACATTTATTCTTCTAGGATGTATGTCTGGATTAGAAGAATAGTCCTTGTAGCCCATGGCATGGTTTCCAACATCTATTGGAATAATTATTCTTCTAGGACATATGCTTGGATTAGAAGAATGGTTCTTATATAACTCTTTGGAGTAAGTGACCTTTTTGGCATCATGTCTGATTACTCAGATGGAGTATGGTTTCGAGAGATGATGCAGTTGATGTTGTCAGATGACATTGATAGTGATGATGGTGCTCGTGATCTAATCATGACATAGCATGTATGGCTATGATGATGTTGTCGGTTGAATGGTATGTTTGTGCTCAAGACCATTGCCTTCAATACTTCCCTAGCTAGGAGGGAGTCTTGATATTATGGTAGCTGCGGGAGGTATTTACCTCCATGTGTAACCCTGACAAGAATAGAATATTCTGGGAAGCAAGAAGAAACCCTAAAGCATTAAACTTAACCCTAGAAGACAAGTCGACTCAAGGAAATAATTAATATTAAGTATTTAGCCTCCATAATGAGAAGTCGGCCCAAACAGCTCAGGAAAACAGTATAAATACAAGTAGCCAAACCTCATTTTGTACCAGAGAGCTTGAAATTTTAGTTGGGAAGAGGTGCACAGTGCAGAAACTGGGCAAGTATATAAATACAAGTAGCCAAACCTCATTTTGTACCAGAGAGCTTGAAATTTTATCTGGGAAGAGGTGCATAGTGCAGAAACTGGGCAAGTACGCAAGTCTGGGGAGCAGTTGCTGCAATATGTATTCCTGGTTTAGGCTCGAACTTTTTATTGGTTATGGTTGGACTTTTTTATCAGTCTTGGTGACAATATTTTTATATTGTTTATGGTTAAAAGAGCACATCCATTACTTTCTAACACTATGAACCTACCATTTTTTGGTTGAGTGTTCTAGTCCCCAATCATTGTATTCATGTAAGAGAGTGGGTGTGATACTTACATCCCATGGTTATTGAGAGCACAAGGGTTGAGTACAATCATCTTGGGAAAGAGTGCAAGTAAAGCAAGCAAGAAAAAGAGATAATTTTTTTATGGGGAAGGAGGGCAGAAGGAGGGATTCACATGTTCGCATGCAGAGAAGTTATTACATGGAGAATTTTGGGACAACAAGAGATTTCAAAGTGTTGAAACTTGAAGGCAGCCATAGTGGGCATGTTTGGTAGTGGTTTGGAGCTGTAATTTCATAGAAAAAGAGGTCGTGGGACTATGAACAACATTGTGTTCGAAAATTGTCAAGAGAAGCAAGTGTTTGTTGTTGTGTGAATTCTTATGCTAGTTGTAGATTCATGAGGTCCCAGTAGAGATATTTCCTATCCAACCTATGTTGGAAGCCCTAGAGGGGAGTGGGGAGGCTTGAGGGACTGTGAGTAGTGAAGGGGGATCTCATCCCTTGGGTTGTGCAAGTTGTGGGGAAGAGATTTGTTGGAATGGAATTAATTGTGGGAAAATTGATTGTTGAGAAGGGGACATTGGACGGCCTTATGTAAAACCATCTCTTGTGGATTCATAGCCTTAACTAGGGGATGACTTGATGTTGATAACTGGAACAACAAGTCTACGGTTGGGAGGAATGTTCGTCCTCTGCAACGGTTTGCATATTTCATAAGATAAACGTTCTTATTTTTCATGCTTATGTATGCTAATTGTTGATATTATTGGTGTGCATGTTACTCTGAGAGATTTGGTTATTGTTGCAAGTTATGAGTAGAATGATGCATGCAAATCTCTAGTTATGTTGTTCAATGTGTTTAGTTGTTAATGTACACATTTAAGCACTTGCATTTACGCTTTTAATTAGCTTGGACCATTATACAAGATTGAATGTCATACTCTATGTGTTATTTCCACATTTAAATGTATATGTTAGTCAATTTTAGTAGTAATGGTAACGAGATTTAGATGTGGAGCTTAAATCGTTGTGTGCGCTAGAAAATAGTTTCCGCACGTGATTCAAGGCCTATTGCACACATGGTTTGTCTAATTTGGGACTTGGAATTGTTACAGTTTGGAATTTAGTTAGCAGAAAAATTTCAAATTTATGTGTATTCCACATAGTAATGTAACATGTTCCTCATTTATGCTAGGGGGCATTACACCTTTGGATATGGAATAAGAAAAATCTCCTCTTTGACACTCTTGTTATATTATATGGATGTGAAGCTTTGGGGTGCAATATCTCTCGAGAATCCTATATAAATGTAGAGCAAATCCAAAAGAATTGTATAACTTATAATCTCAAAATTAAGGGCAATACACCCTATCTTATTTTCCTCATCGAAGAAAGTCTTCCCCCCATTGAGAGCAAAAACTATGATTGGGTACTTAATGTACAAAAATAAGATAAGCAACATGGATAACAAGAGGCTCCCCAAAATTGTTTCAGACTCTAGCCAAAATCACCAACGGCTCAAAAAGGGATGAGATAATGATGCTAAGTCTTGGCTAAATTATTGGGGAATAAAAGAAGAAGTTATTCTACAGAATACCGATGAAATTAAAAATATTGTACAAGCTAAATTTAAGAAGAATTTATGGTGTGATAAAGAATTAGAGGATAAAATAAAATTAAGATATTATAAGGAGGTGGTTAACCCTAACCTTGAAGATCAAAAGTATCCCTCTATTTTGACCAGTGTAAAGAAGAGAATCAATATTGTTATAATAATAACTAATTCTCATGAGTTGCATCGTGAGATTGAGCGTTGGGTAATCCCCAAAACACCATGGCAAGAAAGAATATGTCACCTTTGTGACACCAAGAGAGTTGAAGATGAAAAGCACTTTCTCCTAGAGTGCCCTGCATATAAACAAATTAGATCATAATTTCAAAATATTTGTCACAATACCGACCTTCCTAACCTTCTAAGTCATCAAAACTTTAGTGATCTTGGAACACTTCTTTTAATGCTTTTCAAGCATCGAAATAACATTTTAAAGAAATCCAAGTAATCTATTAATTTTCTTAAGATTTCTAAATAAATAATTAAATTGATCTTAAGTTAAAATGAATTTACTATTATTTATAAAAATTGGCGTTGCCACCCTCCTCTGGATTTGAACTTGTGACCTCTTAGGAGGAAACACATGTTCTTAACCATTAGACCCACTAAGGCTATATAATAATAATAATAATAATAATATATTTTTAAGTTCATGGCCAAGCCAGACACCGAATTGGTATATGAGACCCCCTTGTTTATGGGACAAGGGACCCCTCTGCACAACGATTTGACTGCTAAAGTCTACAGAGGTATACGTACCCTACCCCCCTTTGGATTTAAACCTGTGACCTCCAAGGAGAAAACACATGTTCTTAACCATTAGGCCCACTCAGATTGTATTCATGACTGAAATATTACCAACATAGATCCATCTTAAACCTGGATCTATCAAGCACTGAGAGGGATCAAAGAGTTTTAAGATGTATTTTTTATTGAGCTGACTTTATTTTTATTATTGTTATTTTTTAATTGAGCTGACTTTAATTTTTCTTAAATCTAACATAACACTAATGTGACAACATCTCTCCCATACTAGGCTCTAGAGCACCTTGCTACTCTCGGTGCAATTATTCAATTGAACATCATTTATTTTTTTATTGTTAAATATTATCATAGTAAGGGGTGGGAAGAGTACAAGGGATCATTATCTATCTAGAAGGAAAAGGGGAAAACTCCTTTATATAATGTTTGGGAAAGGCTACTAACTATCAAACCAAAATTCTCACCTTATTTCAAGGTTTGGAGATTACTCATGATAGGCAACATAGGATATTAATTGTCATTGGAGATTAGAAACCTATAATCAAGGATATGCACCAAGGTTATGATCAAAACCATAGTGTATTATCAAGAATATTTCACAAGATAAAGAAAGAAGTGACACTATTTGAGGAGGTTGACTTTTTTCACTTGCTAAGATCCTTAAGATAACAAGCTTATAAATTAGCAAGCAGGCTTAAACAAGGTTTTTTTAGAGACAAAATTGTCCAAGCATGGTTCCCCATACACTAACTCCATGATTAATTGGATGATTAAAAATTAAAATGGGGCATTAGGTTATCTTCCCCACCTTAACTACATAGAAATTTATTTATTGGAAGCAATACACATATTAAACATTCACATGTCAAATTACATGTTATCAACGAGCGAACTCAATTGATGGGGAATTTAGTGGGGAGGTTCAATCAAATGTATGGTGAATTGAAGTTTGTAGTGGTCTAGGAGTTTGTTCTTCAACTGCAATTCGAGGATTTTCTATGCTTTGAGCTTTCTCATATGCATTTGAATACTTCGTGGACATAGTCAATTAATCTAGTGAGTCTAGGATTTGGTGTAGGAGTTTGTTCTTCAACTGCAATTCAAGAATTTTCTATGCTTTGAACTTTCTCATATGCTTTTGAATACTTCGAGGACATAGTTAATCAATCTAGTGAGTCTAGAATTTAGTGTAGATAGTGATCGTCGATTGGTTTCATTACAGTAGGGCTTCATGTTCTAAAGCAGCCCTCCTTAGACATCCTCTCAATACTCTTAGATCATTTCTTTATTTGTAAGTTGGTTTACATAAAGTGAATTCTTATAAATTAGAAAATCATTATTTTTTAGAACAAAGCACCCATCTCTAATGTAGAAGCTCAAGTGCAAACTCATGAGCTTAATAGGGATGATGAAAATAATGTCGCAACAAAAATAGCAAATTGCCTAACTACAAACTGAATGTGTCACTCTAAAGCTTATGGTAGCCTATATTATTAATTGTTAAAACATGGAGAGGGTAACAGTACAACATGAGATAACCAAGTCACTACAAAATTGATGTTGTATTGAATGAAGCTCTTTCTTTAGCTTTGTTTTTCAAAGATTGTTTTTTAATTAGATGATTATGTTAAGATATATTCACAAGGAAAAATGTCATTTCATAGAGAAGCAATTAATTTAACAATGGAGTGAATTAAAATAACCAATAGTGATTAACACACTGAAGTGTAATCTCCCCATAATGAACTGTGAACAAACACTAATAACAACACAACAAAGTTTACAATTAACACACTGAAACTCATATGCTTATATAAGTAACACCAATTTACAGATGACACACAAACACATATGTTTATGGAAGTAGCTAACTACTCATACACGTTGTTACAGAAATCAAACTACTCAAATCAAATCACTGTTTCTAAAATGTGTAAAAGCCAAGGGAGGCGGCAAACAGAAGCGCAGAATGCAACATAAGCGCAGAATGACAACGTCTAATCCAAACTATTGTGAATCATTCAATCAATTCTGGGCGGTTTGCGTAAAAAGAAGGCGGAAGGGAGAGGATCCTTGCTGTGCTGTATTCATATTCGTTACCAACCAATCTACCACCATTTTGAAGGTGGATTCTCCAGTCAAAAGATCTTCTTTGCACAAACCATTGGAATCAATCAAACGCCCCACTCGATTCTCCAATTCTGTTCTTTTTTCATCATTATAACTGTTCTTAYGCTTTAAGCATGCAATTTCTTCCACATAAGCCCAGAGGCAAGAGTCCTGAGTGAGCCTCGGAGGCTSATCAGTGCCTCTCGAGGGTTGTTGYGGTTGTTCAATCCCTTCATTGTCTTCCAACCACTTTTGAACAGTTTTATAACGACGAGGCCTTCCGTTGGTGAGGTAGGGTCCAGAGTCCTCGTTTTTGCCCAACCTATAATAGTTCGCGATGTCCAGTGGCTCAACGAGTAGCCTGTAATGAGTGCC
>JZKD02S1925154.1:1166495-1185204 GCA_000966675.3 Picea glauca | reverse complement strand
TAAGTTTAAGGAGAATCTATGGTGTGATAAAGAATTAGAGGATAAAAGAAAATTAAGATATTATAAGGAGTTGGTTAACCCTAACCTTGAATATCAAAAGTATCTCTCTTAAAATCATTTTTTTGATTTATAATTAATCTAGATACTATTCAAATAACCTTAAAATTATTTATGAACATTACTTAAGCTTTTTTGTAATGATAAAATCCCCACACATACAAAAAAGATTAAATACTAAAAATACTTCCATGTTAGTAAAAAGGATCAAATGCCTCTATATTAATATAAAAGTGAAAATGAACATAAAAAGGATAAGATACTTCTCTCTAAACCATCAATATCAACAAAAATGGATACCAAAAATCAGTTAAAATCAGTTAACTGTTGTTTTTTATATTAATATAAAAGTGAAAATGAACATAAAAAGGATAAGATGCTCCTCATTAAACCATCAATATCAACAAAAATTGATACCATAAATCAGTTAATGGTTGTTTTTTAGGATTAATGACAAAAACCATCAATATCAACATAAATGGATAGAGTCTTCCTCCGACGGAGAAATGAAGCTTGAATAGTTGACTTGTCTCGTGCTTCTGCTCTTCCTGCTGCTTGACATTCTACTTCTTGCTACATTTTGCAGACCAATCCAGATTACTATGACAAACCCCAAGGTTAACCTTATGCGAACCCAAGAGAGAAATCCGTATGAACCCTCAAACAACCCAACACCCCAAACTTCCCTAAGCGGCCCCTTGCCTAGTGGGACTTACAAGATGCTCCAGGACCCCAACGAACTGTGGTTAATCCCTCTCAAGAACTTAATCTTTCCCCTGAGTGAATTTTTAGCTTAAACTTCAAGGAACACAAACTACAATAATAGGCAAGCAGAAATGAGTATAGAGCAGAGATACACGATAAGAGACAATATCCAGAACTCAAAATGCATGCGGAAGACTTTTATATTATAGGAGAGAGCCGAAAATCTCTTATGTCAGGGTATTACAATATGTGAGCAGGATGCTCTATCTCACTCTTACAAACACTCAGAAAGACTCGAAAAGCTCAGACAGAAGGGAGCTCTTAGAAGACTCAGACTCTTAACACTCTAAACTGACTCAAAAAAAACTCTCCCTACAATGACCTCTTCATCTCCTTATATACAATTTTTTTAGAGATGAGAATCATTACAAGAATAGGACTTGACCCGATGTGTCGGGTAACAAATCTACTTTAAGGATTTGGCAGTAGACATCATGCAAGATGCTTCCAACCAAATCAGTCCTTTTATTCCCACTAAGAAAAGCAAATCTTGTTTTAAGATTTGGCAGGACAATCATGCAAGATTTCCTGACCAAAACACTATTCAAAATATAGAAGGATGGAGGAATCTTAGAAATGTGGGTCAAACCACGCCAAAAGTTGGAGAAGTGCTCCAAGTTTCTAAGATACCTTTTATTACACAGTGGAGTTTATGTTGTAAACCCATGGAAACATATTGGCACCATTGTCGGCCAATAAGACTTTAAGTTACAAAGTGGAGGTTTATGACGTAAACCCACGGAAACCGATTGACACTATTGTCGGCCAATAAGACTTAGATTTTATTTATCTAGTCGTTATCAATGTGGGTATGAAACCTTTCTTCATAATTTAATGTATCCCACATTTTGCTATAAACTTTCCTAGTTATAAATGGTTGACCATTCATAAACTGTACACCAGTTTTGACTTTAGTGACCCATTGGAAGTGGTTCAGAATAAAATGACAGAGAATTTCTCCTTCGTTTGGTCCATTTTGGAATAGACTTTGAATATTTTGTAAAGGAGATAGGAGAGTGCAAGCTGAGGATAAAATAGTTGGGTCTATTGCACTTTTGTTTAAGCCAAAATCTTTCCACCATTCAGCCATCCAACTTGGAGGTCTTCCTGTTGTAGATGTATAAACATTTCCGAACTTCACTAATGTTAAAAAGTCTTCTTGCTGGATAAAATCCCACCATAAGGCTTTGTAGTGAGTATAATCATAGTCACTGTTTGGAAAATATATGGCAGGGTTCCTTTCTGGCCAGTGACATATCAACCTAGGTCTCTGCAGACAAAAGTATTGCTAACTATGTCCAATATTGACCCTGATATCCCAAATACAATCTATATCATGGAACTTGTCAACTAGCGCTTCTTGGGCTTCGACAACTTTTTGAGATGCCCTATTAATAACAGGAATTAAAATATTTGAACTTTGTCTGTTGTGAATTTTTGGAATCAAGTGTGGGCTGATAACTTGATTTGCACGAGTTATTACTTTAGTGCTTCTTAATTCCCAATGTGGTTTCCAGTTCGATACATATTGTTCCCAGCTAAGTGAATCTGGAATAGTAGTCAATACTTCAACTCCATCACTCAACTGGACAGAGATTATCATGCACTTTTCTTGGAGATGTTCTCTGCTTAAGAAATCTGGAATGGAATTTGTATCACCTTTGATGTGTTCGATAGAGAAATCAAAATTGCTAAATAAGGCTTGCCATCTAGCAAATTTTGAATCTCTTGGAGATTTCAGATCTTTGTTCAAAACTTTACTCATGGCTGCAGCATCAGTTCTTAACAAGAATTTCTTGTGTATAAGAAATATCTCAAATTTATGAATAGCATTTAAAGATGCTTTTATTTCTTTGTCCAGAGCAGAGTAATTCTTCTCTCCATCATGCCATAACCCAGAAGCAAATTGTACTATTTCTTCAGTTTTCTTATCCTTTTTATGTCTGACTTGCTTGAGTACTGCTCCCCAACCAATGTTGTTGGCATCTGTCTCGACAATCTTGAGAAGATCATCATCAACAATGTAAAGTAAGGGGAGTGTTTTTGCTTTTACCTTGATATTTATAATTGCTTGTGAATGTGCCTTTGTCCAAGGTGTAGGATCCTTCTTTAATCTGTCATTCAATAATTTTCCATCTTGGGAACATCCTTTATAAAAATGGCTGATGTAATTTAGGCTTCCCAAGAACCTCTGCAACTGTACCTTGTCAATTATTTTGTCTGGGAACTTGTCAGCAAATTCCACGACATGAGTTTGCAAAGTAAGCTCACCATTTTTTATATTGTGACCTAAATATTTGACTTTTGTTTTGAACAATTCAAATTGTTTTATTGAAAAGACCAGACCAACTTGTTTAACAATCTATAAACAAATTTCTTAAGATGCTTGAAATGTTGTTCAATTTATGATGAGAAAACAAGAATATCATCTATGTAGACTATAATCCAATCAAAGTATGGCTTGAGGGTATCATCCATTACCCTCTGAAACTTGGCAGGAGCATTTTTTAGTCCAAATGGCATTACATTCCATTCATAATGCCTGACTGGTATGTTGAAAGCTATTTTGAAATTATCTTCTTATTTCACAGCAACTTGCCAAAATCCTCATTTCAATCAAACTTTGAAAAAAAAAATCTCCAGCAATTCGAGTTACCAGGCTGGATTTATTTGGGATGGGATAAGTGTCATCGGCTAGAACTTTATTTAGTGGTTTGTAATTTACCACCAATCTAGGGACACCTCTTATCTGTTCAGAATGTTTGTTAACATAAAATCCATAGCAGTTCCAAGGACTGATAGATTCTCTAATGAGTCTCTTTTGGAGAAGGCCCTTTATTTCTTCTGCACAAAGTTTTTGATACTCAACATTCATAGGAATAGCTCTTCTTTTACAACGTGTCCCTAAGTAATCATCCTTATAAGGAAGTGACACCTCATGTTTCTTTTGACTCCAAAAAGCAGTAGGATTCTCAGAACATATTTGTTCTGTGATCTCTTGTTTTAACAACAATATTCTTTGTTGGATTTGGCTTTGATTTAGTTGTTCTTTTATCCTTAGATTTGACTGTTGATTTCTCAATTCTTCTATCTTTAGGATTTTATTCTTAATGGTATATATCCTTGGAGAAGAAATGAAAGGAAGTTTGACAGAGATCCTTTTATCCTTTGATGGAATGCTGATAAAATAGCATGTTGTCCCATCTGGTAATATGGTAGACCCATGAGGTTCTACTGCTGCAAAGAAAGGTGTTCCTAGGATGCAGGCTACTGGAATATTTGCCAAAAGAAATTTTAGTTTTAGGCAATGATCTTTGAAGCATAGGGAGGCTTTAGGGATTTCAAAAGAAATCTCTCTTGGAATATTTCCTAACCCAATAGCACTGACTTGTGTTTTTTGCCAAAGATCTGACCCTGTGTCTAATAAAGTCTTGAGTCTGAAAGATTTTCCTTGTATTTTTATATCCAAAAGAACATGGAATTTCTGGTGCTGGATATGGAGCACTTGGTCCGTTTGATCATCCTGCTCTTTTAATGACTTTTTCAATTTATTGATTTCTTTGCCTAAATCTAAGATAGAAATGGTCTGGACAGAAAAGCAGATTGGTTTTGCTACATATGGGTGTAGTAAAACATATGAGCAAGACTTTTTCTTAAAAGATCTCATTATCTAACTTCTATATCTCCATTCATAAAATGAGATGAAGGTATTGTTTAGCTCCATGTATTGCTGCCATTTTCCAGACAAGTTTATCTTTTCTTCGATTGTGGTGGTCTTGGAAAATTTCTTTGCATCCGGGTGAGTGTACAAATCCAAATTTAGCATCTCTTTCATCCATTCTAATTTTACCCAATGTTTTGGACATTCTTTCATTAAAGAAAGAAATTTTCTTATTTCAAGAATGGATGGTCTTCTAACATCTTCTGGAATATCCCTCTCAAATCTTAATGATTCTTCTGTATAAGGATTTTCTTTTATAACCAATATATGAGAATCATGAGGAAAATGGATATTAGAACATTGTGGATGAGGGCAAGGTTCTTTTGCAGTAGAAATAGTTGGTGGGAGCTTTGTTCTTGGGTTATGATGGTCATGTTCAAATTGGAGTTGGATTTATTCCTCATATGCTGGGACTGTAGAAAGTGTGACCAATTTATTACAATCCAAACATTGGACTTTGTAAGGAACATGTCCTAAAGAAGATACTAGGCTTTGGAGTGATGGATGTAAACACAAAGATGAAGTAGAGGAGGAAGAAGGAAATGAAGAACTGTTTCTAGATAAAGTTTTTTGGGGAAAGGAAATAACAACAGAAAAATGAGTCTCTTGGATGCTTGCAGAAGTTATTGTCCTTGGAATAGGAACTTTTGGTGTGTCTATGACCAAATTTGTAGGGAAAGAAAGATTTTTCCATTTAATGGTTTGATGTTCCATTTTTTGGTTTAGTGGGTCTGTGAGAACCAATGTACTAGATTGGGAAGATTGACTGGGAGAATTCAAGATTGCAGGATAGAGAGTATTTGTATGTCTAAAATATCCCCTAGTCTGGATAGAGATATTGGTTCTAGTTTGACACATATCAAATCCAATAGTCCTGATATGGAGTTTGAGGATATCCCCAAGATTTTCGTCAAAAGTATATACAGAGAAATTTGGAAAACAATCAAAATATACAGGACCATTTGAGAGTGGAGCTACAATGAAACCTATCAGAGAATCAGTAAACTTGTTGTGAGTCATGTATCTAACTGTACATAGAACATAAGAGACAATGCCTTTGTGAACCAGGGGGCTGATACCCACGGGAATACAACCGAAATGGAGGTAATTTGTCTTATGTTTTCTGGCTTCGGATTGTACTTCTTTGACATTTATCAAGGAAATAGTCTAGTTGACATCGCTATTTTTTTGTATGCGACTTACTAATTCTTTAATTATAACCCTAGACACAGCTTTAAGATGGAACATGCTGAGATCTTTATATACTTGACTAGGAGAAATAGCAGGTAATTTCCAAGCGGCTTGTGGCTGGGTTTCTACTTCTTCAATGCTGGCATGGTTTAGACTATGAAGTTGATTGTCAGCAAACATACCTTCTAAACCACTTGTAGATAATCTAGAAGAAGTATCTTTTGCATTTTGAATTTATCTAAAAGACATGCTTTTATCCATTGTGAAATGTCTAACTAAATATGCACAGAAAAGCAGGGCGTTTAAATCTAGTCCTCTGCACCGGAGTGAGAGAATTTCAATTAGGTTCCTGGCCGACTGCTCAGGCAAAAACTAGTTATACTTATAAAGAAGTCGCTGAAGTGGAAACCTTGTCTTTCGTAGGCCCAAGACTTCTAATACGGCTTCGGAAAGTTGCAAGAGTGGAAACCTTGTCTTTCAAAGGCTTGAGACTCTTGATACAGCTTTCAAGATTCTTTCTTATAAAACAAATTAACAGAGTGAGAGATCTATTATCATACCTGGCGCGAAAATGATGTCAGGGCTTCGATACCATTTGTAGACTCAGAGGCTTCCTCCGACGGAGAAATGAAGCTTGAATAGTTGACTTGTCTCGTGCTTCTGCTCTTCCTGTTGCTTGACCTTCTACTTCTTGCTATTTTTTGTAGACCAATCCAGATTACTATGACAAACCCCGAGGTGAACCTTATGTGAACCCAAGAGAGAAATCCGTATGAACCCTCAAACAACCCAACACCCCAAACTGTCCTAAGCGGCCCCTTGCCTAGTGCGACTTACAAGATGCTCCAGGACCTCAGCGAACTATGGTTAATCCCTCTCAAGAACTTTATCTTTCCCCTGAGCGAATTTTTAGCTTAAACTTCAAGGAACGCAAATTGAAATAATAGGCAAGCAGATACAAGTATACAGTAGAGATACATGATAAGAGACAATATCTAGAACTAAGAATGCATGCGTAATACTTTTATATTATATCAGAGAGCCGAAAATCTCTTATGTCAGGGTATTACAATATGTGAGCAGGATACTCTATCTCACTCTTACAAACACTTAGAAAGACTTGAAAATATCAGACAGACGGGAGCTCTTAGAAGACTCGAACTCATCTTAGGATCCTCATCTCGATCTTCATCTTGTTGTAGTACATACTTTGCCCGGATTACCCATTGATTCTTTTCTCTTGTAAAAAGCATCCGGTATTCTGCATCTGTGATTTGTTTTTGATTATGCAAAGTATTTGGAAAATTTATTTGATGGAACATGAACATCTGTGCAATATCTATTACATCTGGGTGTATGGCGCTAGGATTTAGGCCAAACCTTTTCCACCATGTATCAAACCAGTCTGGTTCTGGTGTTGTGTTTGTCCTGAACTGCTCAGAGAATTTAACCATGCAATAGTAGTACCTGTACTTGTCAATCCATAAGCAAACATGATCCCACATTGCTTTATATTGAAAATAATTTATCTAAAACAATTTTTCATAAGGATCTGATTGAGGCCATGATTGCAAAGTTCTCATTCTGTGGATTTCAAAATAAGAATAAGCATAAGTCTGGCTCCATTGTTGTGAATGCTGACTGAACTAGTTTCTGTTGGCGGATCTTATTCTGCTAATATCACCCATTTCGACCAATTTTTGTCGAGATGTAATTGTAGGGGCTTGATGCATTTTCCCTATTAGGTGTTGAGGAGGAATAACATGGATGCTTGTATTTACCGAAAATCCTGGCAGTCCAAACTCAATACCTTCAGAACCTCTGAGTTCCCAATGTGGAGCCCAGTTCTTAGTATAAGTTTCCCAATCTAAGTTGTCATCAATTTCTTCTGTAACTGGGACATTGTTAAGATATTCCCAAGCATTAATGACAACCATGGTCTTAGGATTCTTTGAACAATATGCAATATGAGAATGAGGTTCAGAAATAAAAGCCAAAATCTTTATGTATGGTGGATGATTTTTGATCTTTGGCATTTTGATAAAATATCCTAGGCTTCCTCCTAGAGTTTGGACAGAACCATGAGGTTCAACTGCAGATAAAAATGGATTTCCTAAGATGCAGTCTACTAGGAGGTCAGATAATTAGAACCTCATTCCTAGAGCATAATCTCCAAATAGTAAAATGCCTTTTGGAATTTCATAATCCATATTGGTGGAAATATTTCCAAGCCCAATAGCTGAGAAATTACTGGGGAACCAGTATTTGCTAGCGATCAAATATTTATGGATGAGGTTCATGTCTGATCCTATATCAAGGACAACATTTAAATAGAATATTTCAAAATTTATCTCAAGATTTACCTGGACATGATATTTCTGAAATTTTACTGGCAATATTCTCATGGCATCCAATCCTTGTAATTGGGTTGCACTATGAGTCTCTATTTCAACCGGTGCATATTCAAGTGGAGGTGGTGGAGATTCCAGTAATTCTTTTATCAATTTGATTTCTTGCCTCGCCCGAGAATCCACTTTATAAGAGTCTGTAGATTCTTCTCCAAACTCTCTTAGTCTGGTTTTTAGTTCAACAACTTCTCTTTTTAAAGAGATTATTTCTTTTGCCAATTCAGGAATGGAAGTATATTGGAATGTTGCCTATTTATTATGCTTGATAAAAGACTTTTTATTTCTTTCAAAAGAAGCTTCTAAAAATAATGGCTTTATACCTTCCCTGTTAAGAGTTTCAGGATTTGTGTATCTTTGTCCTGCATTCATTGCTTTCAGGAAGGTTTCAAGAAGGGAATTTTTCATGTTTCCTTCTAGTAGGGCCTTGATCTGGGAAAGCATTTGAGCATCTTGGTCGTTAGTGTTGTTGTACATGCCAACTTTTATCTTCTCTCTGAACTGTGCATAATTTTCAGAACTGGATTCAGTTTCAACTTCGGATGAGCTTTCACAAGAACAAAAGTCTGGGTTATTGCATTTGCAGTTTTGATGCAATATAATTTCCTTTTCTGATTCATATTCAAAATCAGAAGAATCAGTAGAATCAGAGCAACATCCTTGTTGCATTAAGTGGACTTCTTCCCTTTTGACAAAAAGGTGATGTGGGCATTGGTTTGTTTGATGATCGTTTGCTCCACATCTATTACAATGAGTTCTAAGGGCTAGTTGTTTTTGCTGAGCTTCTTTTGCCTTTTGCTCAAAATATCTCCCTTTTGTGATTTTTGAATTTTTATTTTCTGGACAAGAGCTTGCAATATGTCCAGACTTCCCACAAAGCCAGCATTGAATTTGTTGTTTGGCTTGACTAGAATGAGTCTTGAGTTTAATATCCTGAGGCTCATAATAATGTGTCCTTGACTTATATTTGGTCTGTTTTCTTTCTTTTGATTCTTTCCATTTTCTTCTTTTTCTCCTGATTGGATCGGAGATGTAAAGACCATATTTTTCATAGATGGATTTTATGTCTGGAAGGTGGGATAGTTTATTCACATAATTGTGGACCTTCATGTTTATACAAAGTCCTACTAGAGCTTTAGTAATTAGGGAATAGATTTCTCCCCAAGTATACATTTCATATGGCATTTTGAATACTTCCTGCATCTTCAAATATTCAACAAATTTGTTAGGAATGGCTGCTAGATAAACTTGTTTCCATAGCAGATTTTGGCTATCTTTTACCTCAAAGATCCTTTGAGTCCAATCTTTATGGAACTCTTCATATTCATACATTTTTCTGCATTTCATATTCATGAGGATCAGTTCATGTTTATCTGCCAATTCTTCTTCTGTGCCACACTAGTGTTCTAGGATCAAAGTAGTGAGAGCTCCTATCATATTATTCTGGGGAGTCCCATCTAGGTGATATATAATATCTCCCTGTTCATCTCTTAGGACTTCTGTTTCCATTTTAGAAATCATGATGGGAGATGAAAACACTTACCACGATTTACTTAAAGTTCCAGTGAAACATTGTATAATAGATTTGCATGCCTCAATTTCAGTTTTCCCTTTCATACACATTACTTTGTATGAGACATACATCCTATCGAGCATTTGTCTAATCTGTCCCACAGATAGACTATCAATATTCCATTCTAGAAACCAATCTTCTGCAAAAGTTTGACTTTCTGGAAATTTTCCTTTGCCTAAGAGATCTGGTGTAGGCGGTCTACTTACATGATGAGGGAGATCTTCATAAGAAGGTTTATGTATGGAGACTAAGGATAGATTCTTCTTAGAAGATTCTGGTTCATCTTAGCCTTTGGGGAAATGATGAGGGAATTTTTTCTCTATTGTTGTCTCAGAAGGCTTATATACAGGAGACACAATGGATATTGGAGGATTTGGGAGAATGAATGTCTGGGGAATGGGCTTGTCAGGAATATGATCTTTTTGTTTAATTTCTAACAAGGTTTTCCCCATCATAGAAAAAGATTCTCCAGGTCCTTCCATCAATTCTTCATGATGACAGGTGGATTCTTGTGACTTGTGGGTTACCACTTCTATTGTTTTCTCCACCTTTTCTTTTACATCAACAACTTTGTCATTTATCTAATTTATAGATTGGACTATGGTATTGGTAGAGACTTGCAGATCTCTGATTTTTCCTTTTCTTGCATAATCATTTGTGACAAAGGTGTGAGTTGCCATGCCTCTTAAGGCAGTATTTATCCAATTTATATGTTCAGATAGAGATTGGACTTTTCTGTTAACACCCGAAAGTTGGGTGGCTTCATCTGCAAGCATCAAAGGTACAACTCTAACTTACCTATTATTGTCTTCTAGGACAATACCTTTAAACAGAGGAAAAGTTGATGTAGATTCAACCGTTTGTCCTTCTAAACGTTTCCACTTATGATGAGGAGATGTTACTGCTTCTCCTTCCAACATCTGAACTTCAAGATTTTGGGCTATTTTCTTCCATTCATAGAAAGAGATCCAAATATTATTTTCAGTAATAAAGTTTTGCCAATCTTTTGACAATTTGGCTTTTTCTCCTTCTGTGGTAGAGATGTTGAAGTCAGATGTTTCAGGATTAGTAAACAAATCCCAATTCAACATTTTCTTGATCCAAACTTCTTCAATGGATCCTTTGGGACATGCGGACATGACAAAATTAAATTTATGAATTTCATCAATGGATGGTCTTTTGATAGATTCAGGTAAAGGATTTGTGAATCTACAATCAGGGATGACCTGATCACACTGTTCAATATAACCTAACCCATATTTTGGTGTTTCAGGAGGTCTCATTCCTTTATAAATATCTTGAAGTCTTGGATCTAAGGTCTCGATAGTTGGCATATAATGAATCATAAGACAATGTTGAGACTCAGATGTTGAAGCAGAACTTTCTACAGTATTATACACATGATGAAAATCTACAGAAGAATCCATGTGAGAAGTAACAACTATAACTGCACAGAAAAGCAAGGCGTTTAAATCTAGTCTTATGCATCGGAGTGAGAGAATTTCGATTAGGCTCCTGGCCGACTGCTCAAGCAGAGACTAGTTATACATATAAAGAAGTCACAGAAGTGGAAACCTTGTCTTTCAAAGGCCCGAGACTTCTGATACGGCTTCGAAAAGTCACAAGAGTGGAAACCTTGTCTTTCAAAGGCCCAAGACTCTTGATACATCTTTCAATATTCTTTCTTATAAAACAAAATAATAGAGTGAGGGATCTATTATCATACATGGCGCGAAAATGATGTCATGGCTCTGATACCATTTGTTGACTCAGAGGCTTCCTCCGACGAAGAAATGAAGCTTGAATAGTTGACTTCTCTCATGCTTCTGCTCTTCCTGCTGCTTGACCTTCTACTTCTTGCTACTTTTTGCAGACCAATCCAGATTACTATGAAAAACCCCAAGGTGAACCTTATGCGAACCCAAGAGAGAAATCCATATGAACCCTCAAACATCCCAACACCCCAAACTACCCTAAGCATCCCCTTGCCTAGCGGGACTTACAATATGCTCCAGGACCTCAGCGAACTACAGTTAATCCCTCTTAAGAACTTTATCCTTCCCTTGAGCGAATTTTTAGCTTAAACTTCAAGGAACACAAACTACAATAATAGGCAAGCACAAATGAGTATACAATAGATATACACGATAAGAGACAATATCCAGAACTCGGAATGGATGCAGAAGACTTTTATATTATATGAGAGAGCCGAAAAGCTCTTATGACAAGGTATTACAATATGTGAGCAGGATGCTCTATCCCACTCTTACAAACACTCAGAAAGACCTGAAAAGCTCAGACAAAAGCAAGCTCTTAGAAGACTCGGACTCTTAACACTCTAAACTGACTCAAAAAAAACTCCTCCCTACAATGACCTCTTCATCTCCTTATATACAAATTTTTCGGAGATG
The DNA here is from genome assembly GCA_000966675.3 of Picea glauca. Taxonomy (NCBI): domain Eukaryota; kingdom Viridiplantae; phylum Streptophyta; class Pinopsida; order Pinales; family Pinaceae; genus Picea; species Picea glauca. The sequence continues at coordinate 1,173,081 of JZKD02S1925154.1, read as the reverse complement.
AGAATCATTACAAGAATAGGACTTGACTTGATGTGTTGAGAAAAAATTCTACTTTAAGGATTTGGCGGTAGACATCATGCAAGATGCTTCTGACCAAATCAGTCATTTTATTCCCACTAAGAAAAGCAAATCTAGTTTTAAGATTTGGCAGGACAATCATGCAAGATTTCCTGACCAAAAGACTATTCAAAATATAGAAGGACGGAGGAATCTTAGAAATGCGGGTCAAACCACACCAAAAGTTGGAGAAGTGCTCCAACTTTCTAAGATACATTTTTTTACACAATGGAGTTTATGTTGTAAACCCACGGAAACAGATTGACACCATTGTCAGCCAATAAGACTTTAAGTTACAAAATGGAGGTTTATGACGTAAACCCACGAAAACCGATTGACACTACTGTCAGCCAATAAAACTTAAATTTTATTTATCTAGTCGTTTTCAATGTGGGTATGAAACCTTTCTTCAAAATTTAATGTATCCCACATTTTGCTATAAACTTTCCTAGTTATAAATGGTTGACCATTCATAAACTGTACACCAGTTTTGACTTTAGTGACCCATTGGAAGTGGTTCAGAATAAAATAACAGAGAATTTCGCCTTCATTTGGTCCATTTTGGAATAGACTTTCAATATTTTGTAAAGGAGATAGGAGAGTGCAAGCTGAGGATAAAATAGTTGGGTCTATTGCACTTTTGTTTAATCCAAAAGCTTTCCACCATTCAACCATCCAACTTGGAGGTATTCCTGTTGTAGATGTATTAACATTTATGAACTTGACTAATGTTAAAAAGTCTTCTTGCTGGATAAAATCCCACCATAAGGCTTTGTAGTGAGTATAATCATAGTCACAGTTTGGAAAATATATGGCAGGGTTCCTTTCTGGCCAGTGACATATCAACCTGGGTCTCTGCAGACAAAAGTATTGTTGACTATGTCCAAGATTATCCCTGATATCCCAAATACAATCTATATCATGGAACTTGTCAACTAGAGCTACTTGGGCTTTCGACAGCTTTTTGAGATGACCTATTAATAACATGAATTAAAATATTTGAACTTTGTCTGCTGCGAATTTATGGAATCAAGTGTGGGCTGATAACTTGATTTGCATGGGTTATTACTTTAGTGCTTCTTAATTCCCAATGTGGTTTCCAGTTTGATACATATTGTTCCCAGCTAAGTGAATCTGGAATAGTAGTCAATACTTCAACTCCATCTCTCAACTGGACAGAGATTATCATGCATTTTTCTTGGAGATGTTCTCTGCTTAAGAAATCTGGAATGGAATTTGTATCACCTTTGATGTGTTCGATAGAGAAATCAAAATTGCTAAATAAGGCTTGCCATCTAGCAAATTTTGAATCTCTTGGAGATTTCAGATCTTTGTTCAAAACTTTACTCATGGCTGCAGCATCAGTTCTTAACAAGAATTTCTTGTGTATAAGAAATATCTCAAATTTATGAATTGCATTTAAAGTTGCTTTTATTTCTTTGTCCAGAGAAGAGTAATTCTTCTCTCCATCATCCCATAACCCAGAAGCAAACTGTACTATTTCTTCAGTTTTCTTATCCTTTTTATGTCTGACTTGCTTGAGTACTGCTCCCCAACCAATGTTGCTTGCATCTGTCTCGACAATCTTAGGAAGATCATCATCAACAATGTAAAGTAAGGGGAGTGTTTTTACTTTTACCTTGATATTTCTGACCGCTTGTGAATGTGCCTCTGTCCAAGGTGTAGGATCCTTCTTTAATCTGTCATTCAATAATTTTCGATCTTGGGCACATCCTTTATAAAAATGGCTGATGTAATTTAGGCTTCCCAAGAACCTCTGCAACTGTACCTTGTCAATTATTTTGTCTGGGAACTTGTTAGCAAATTCCACGGCACGAGTTTTCAAAGTAAGCTCACCATTTTTTATATTATGACCTAAATATTTGACTTTTGTTTTGAACAATTCAAGTTTCTTTTTTTAGAAGACCAGACCATCTTGTTTAACATTCTGTACAAATTTCTTAAGATGCTTGAAATGGTGTTCAATTGATGATGCAAGAATATCATCTATGTAGACTATAAGCCAATCAAAGTATGGCTTGACGGTATCATCCATTACCCTCTTAAACTTGGCAGGAGCATTTTTTAGTCCAAATGGCATTACATTCCATTCATAATGCCCGGCCAGTATGATGAAAGTTGTTTTGAATTTATCTTCTTCTTTCACAGCAACTTGCCAAAATCCTCATTTCAAATCAAACTTTGAAAAAAAAAATTCTCCAGCAATTCGAGTTACCAGGCTAGATTTATTTGGGATGGGATAAGTGTCATCGGCTAGAACTTTATTTAGTGGTTTGTAATTTACCACAAATCTAGGGACACCTCTTATCTGTTCAGAATGTTTGTTAACATAAAATCCATAGCAGTTCCAAGGACTGATAGATTCTCTAATGAGTCCCTTTTGGAGAAGGCCCTTTATTTCTTCTGCACAAAGTTTTTGATACTCAGCATTCATAGGAATAGCTCTGCTTTTACGATGTGTCCCTAAGTAATCATCCTTGTAAGGAAGTGACACCTCATGTTTTGTTTGACTCCAAAAGGCAGTAGGATTCTCAGAACATATTTGTTCTGTGATCTCTTGTTTTAACAATAATATTCTTTGTTGGATTTGGCTTTGATTTCGCTGTTCTTTTATCGTCAGATTTGACTGCTGATTTCTCAATTCTTCTATCTTTAGGATTTTATTCTTAATGGTATATACCATAGTAGATATCCTTGGAGAAGAAATGAAAGGAAGTTTGACAGAGATCCTTTTATCCTTTGATGGAATGCTGATAAAATAGCCTGTTGTCCCATCTGGTAATATGGTAGACACATGAGGTTCTACTGCTGCAAAGAAAGGTGTTCCTAGGATGCAGGCTACTGGAATATTTGCCAAAAGAAATTTTAGTTTTAGGCAATGATATTTGAAGCATAGGGAGGCTTTAGGGATTTCAAAAGAAATCTCTCTTGGAATATTTCCTAACCCAGTAGCATTGACTAGTGTTTTTTGCCAAAATTGAACAGGGATAATATCTTTATTAAAAAGATTAAGATCTGACCCCGTGTCTAATAAAGTCTTGAGTCTGAAATATTTTCCTTGTATTTTTATATCCAAAAGAACATGGAATTTCTGGTGCTGGATATGGAGCACTTGGTCCTTTTGATCATCCTGCTCTTTTAATGACTTTTTCAATTTGCTTATTTATTTGCCTAAATCTGAGATAGAAATGGTTTGGACAGAACAACAGATTGGTTTTGCTACATATGGGTGTAGTAAAACATATGAGCAAGACTTTTTCTTAAAAGATCTCATTATCTGACTTCTATATCTCCATTCATAAAATGAGATGAAGGTATTGTTTAGCTCCATGTATCGCTGCCATTTTCCAGACAAGTTTATCTTTTCTTCGATTGTGGTGGTCTTGGAAAATTTCTTTGCATCCGGGTGAGTGTACAAATCCAAATTTAGCATCTCTTTCATCCATTCTAATTTTACCCAATGTTTTGGACATTCTTTCATTAAAGAAATAAATTTTCTTATTTCAAGAATGGATGGTCTTCTAACATCTTCTGGAATATCCCTCTCAAATCTTAATGATTCTTTTGTATAAGGATTTTCTTTTATAACCAATATATGAGAATCATGAGGAAAATGGAAATCATAACATTGCAGATGAGAGCAAGGTTCTTTTGCAGTAGAAGCAGTTGGTGGGAGCTTTGTTCTTGGGTTATGATGGTCATGTTCAAATTGGAGTTGGATTTCTTCCTCATGTGCTGGGACTGTAGAAAGTGTGACCAATTTATTACAATCCAAACATTGGACTTTGTAGGGAACATGTCCTAAAGAAGATACTAGGCTTTGGAGTGATGGATGTAAACACAAAGATGAAGTAGAGGAGGAAGAAGGAAATGAAGAACTGTTTCTAGATAAAGTTTTTGGGGGAAAGGAAATAGCAGCAGAAAAAGGAGTCTCCTGGATGCTTGCAGAAGTTATTGTCCTTGGAATAGGAACTTTTGGTGTGTCTATGACCCAATTTGTAGGGAAAGAAAAATTTTCCCATTTAATGGTTTGATGTTCCATTTTTTGGTTTAGTGGGTCTGTGAGAACCAATGTACTAGACTGGGAAGATTAACTGGGAGAATTCAAGATTGCAGGATAGAGAGTATTTGTATGTCTAAAACATCCCCTAGTCTGGATAGAGATATTGGTTCTAGTTTGACACATATCATGTTGGTTGTGGAGCCTGATTATCTTCCTGATTTAGAGGTCTTTTACTTTCAGTCGTGTTTATACCCCATGAAGTATTTACACCCCAAAAGTATGTACACTCTTCCACGCGGGGGAGTGCAGAGGGGGGGTACCCAAGACTTCTGATACGGCTTTGGAAAGTCGCAAGAGTGGAAACCTTGTCTTTCAAAGGCCCGAGACTCTTGATACGACTTTCAAGATTCTTTATTATAAAACAAAATAACAGAGTGAGAGATCTGTTATCATACCCGGCGCGAAAATGATGTCAGGGCTCTGATACCATTTGTAGACTCAGAGGCTTCCTCCGATGGAGAAATGAAGCTTGAATAGTTGACTTGTCTCGTGCTTCTGCTCTTCCTGCTGCTTGACCTTCTACTTCTTGCTACTTTTTGCAGACCAATCCAGATTACTATGACAAACCCCCAAGTGAACCTTCTGTGAACCCAAGAGAGAAATCTGTATGAACCCTCAAATGGCCCAACACCCCAAACTGTCCTAAGCGGCCCCTTGCCTAGCGGGACTTACAAGATGCTCTGGGACCTTAGCGAACTGCGGTTAATCCCTCTCAAGAACTTTATCTTTCCCCTGAGCGAATTTTTAGCTTAAACTTCAAGGAATGCAAACTACAATAATAGGCAAGCAGAAATGAGTATACAGCAGAGATACACAATAAGAGACAATATCCAGAACTCAGAATGCATGCAGAAGACTTTTATATTATATCAGAGAGACGAAAATATCTTATGCCAGGGTATTACAATATGTGAGTAGGATGCTCTATCTCACTCCTACAAACACTCAGAAATACATGAAAAGCTCAAACAGAAGGGAGCTCTTAGAAGACTCGGACTCTTAACACTCTAAACTGACTCAAAAACAACTCCTCCCCACCATGACCTCTTCATCTCCTTATATACAAAAATTTTCAGAGATGAGAATCATTACAAGAATAGGACTTGACCCGATGTGTCCGGTATCAAATCTACTTTAAGGATTTGGCGGTAGACATCATGCGAGATGCTTTCGACCAAATCATTCCTTTTATTCCCACTAAGAAAAGCAAAATCTAGTTTTAAGATTTGGCAGGACAATCATGCAAGATTTCCTAACCAAAACAATATTCAAAATATAGAAGGACGGAGGAATCTTAGAAATGCGGGTCAAACCACGCCAAAAGATGGAGAAGTGCTCCAAGTTTCTAAGATATCTTTTATTACATAGTGGAGTTTATGCTGTAAATCCAAAGAAACAGATTGGCACCATTGTCGGCCAATAAGACTTGAGTTACACTGTGGAGGTTTATGACATAAACCCACGGAAACCGATTGACACCACTGTCGGACAATAAGACATGATAGTTCTTAATTATGAGATTCTTCATTCCACTGGCTGGTCTTGTAAATGATTGAATTGGTATGGGTCCCAATGTTGAGTATAGATTTCCCGGTACATCTTAGGATCCTCATCTCGATCTTCATCTTGTTGTAGTACATACTTTGCCTGGATTACCCATGGATGTTTTTCTCTTGTAAAAAGCATCTGGTATTCTGCATATGTGATTTGTTTTAGTTTATGCACAGTATTTGGAAAATTTCTTTGATGGAACAGGAACACTGTGCAGCATCTATTACATTTGGGTGTATAGCGCTAGGATTTAGGCCAAACCTTTTCCACCGTGTATCAAACCAGTCTGGTTCTGGTGTTGTGTTTGTCCTGAACTGCTCAGAGAATTTAACCATGCAATAGTAGTACATGTACCTGTCAATCCATAAGGAAACATGATCCCAGGTTGCTTTATATTGAAAATAATTTATCTGAAACAATTTTTCATAAGGATCTGATTGAGGCCATGATTGCAAAGTTCTCATTCTGTGTGTTGGCGATAGAAGTCACACCTGGATTGCTAGCAGGATCAGAGCCCGACCCCCATCATTTTTATGTCACAATTTTTTATAGATGAGTGATCGAATGGAGGGAAACTCAAAACAATAGCGTTCCAACTCTGAAACCAGGCCAGGTATGCATGAGCAAGTGAGGTCTTGTGTAAATTTCTGACAATTGTTAAAATTTTAATTAAAATGAAGTACCAAGGCAAGTGTTTCTCTTCCCTAGGCGCCTAAGGGGAGAAATTGCCGAATGTGGATCTTAGTCAAATTAATTTGTGAGATGCAAATTAAAAGATTACTTTATGATTAAAGTGAGGGTGAGTGAAGAGACACCAAATCTCAGCCACCCATCTGATCTAATCTCAACCGTTAGATTAGAAAACTCCTCACCTTCCCTCATGAGGTTGATTAA
>JZKD02S1925154.1:1144404-1157822 GCA_000966675.3 Picea glauca | reverse complement strand
GAGTATATGTTGAAACACCGCTGTGAGTAGATGCTGAAACACAGTGCTGAGTATATGCTGAAACACCGCTGTGAGTAGATGCTGAAACACAGTGCTGAGTATATGCTGAAACACCACTGTGAGTAGATGCTGAAACATTAGGCTATAACATATGCTAAAACAGTGCTGAAACTGAGTTTGGCATTTAAATTTGGCAGAAAAATCAGCGAGACTAAAACTGGGTTGGGGTTTTGAAAAATTAACAACAGTGAGCTGTAGTAAAGGGTGAACAGGCGGAAGACTTGTACAAGAGAAAAGTGGAGGTCTGTTATAAACAACAGGTTTCTAACAAACTATAGAAGAAGTCATTTAAACACAAGACCGGCTTGCATTCAAACGCAAAGCCAGAGGACACAATTATGTAATAATAAATCCTTTATCATAACAGAACTGCAACAATTCGCGCGAGTCAGTCGTTCACGAACCCTCTGGTATAAGACGAAAACATAGACGGAGCAGGAAAACTGTTTGTCATAAAACAAGAAATCTCAAACACAGATGCATAACCATAGAACTAGAATGATCATTAAAACTTTACAGTAGGAGCTCTGCTCTACCATCGATGCTTACAAAAATGGTGAAAACGCCTACATATACTCAAAACAAAACACAGCAGCGAAAATAAGATACTGCAATTAAAATATTGTGTCTGCATGCCTTTCGACAGTCTGCGCATGCAGACTGGATGATCGTGTGCCTATGACAGGCACCATCTTAACTGAGCTTGGCTCCAGCAAGGGGAGTAGCTGAGCTATTAAGTGTCGAGCTAGCGTTCGCAGGCTTTCCTGACGATTTGACGCCTCGGCCCTGATTTCATGAAAAGAACCAGTACAGAGGACAATCACGGGCAAGCCCTCAGCCGAGACATCCATAATTTGCAATTAATGACTAAGGAGAGGCCTCAACCACCCTCTCTTTTATGCATTCGTTCCTGGAAGCTACTGGGATTTCACGTCGAATCAATGCCTGGAGAATGTAGTGCCCCCTCTCTTTGAATCTAAATTCGATGCCTTTGGCTTCCCTGTACAGCCCCTTCTGCTCCCTAGAGTGACCACGGGCTGTGACCCTTCACCTATCTACCAGAGGGCTGCCGACGCTTCGGGGTTTGTGGGTGAGAAAGGAACAAGACCTTTCTCTTTCAAAATCGCGATGGGAGAAATGTCGAGAGGACCTAACGGTCGCCACGCGTCCCTCCAAAATGAACGACTGAGATGGCTTTTCGGTGCTTTGGGACCCGAGTGGCCAAATGTCAAACATAAGCACCCCTCCTCCAGGCTTGCTCCTTTACGACCAGGTACCAAAACCACGGGCCCGATTCTGGGCGTTATCGGCATTTCGGGGTTCGGGGTTTCGAGAAGTTAAGGGACGAGGAGCTCGTACCCCTCGAACTCCCGAATGTCGACGTGACACGGACGTGTGCCGCATGTCCCTCAGATGAACGACCCAGATAGTACGCTATTATATAGGGGGCTTCCCCCATTTTGCAGGCTCGCTTGATGTGACCTAGGGCTAAGACCCTGGGCTAGGCGCCAAAGGCGCTTTCGGAACTTCGTTGATCAACGATTTCAAATGGAATGAACAGACAACTCCTTGTCTCCCGAATCACCGATCCCCGATACGTCGACTGGCTGCCACCTATCCCACGAGATCGGACGATCCAGATTTTCTTTGAAGCATTGGCATTGCCCTTCGTGCTAAACCTCGGGCAACTTGACAGCCCCGAAAACCCGATGACCGATCGATTAACTTTGTAGGCTGGATCTCGACTGCCGACAACGAAACTTTACTCACTTGCTTGACTCGCTACTGAAAAAGGGATTCTCCTGTGCTACGCTTGGGCGCTTCTTGCGCAACCTGCAGGTCTGGGTGCCCTCGAGCCCGGGACAAGAATTATCGCTAACATTAGGCTCCATGGGGGATAGAGTCATCCCTACGATTCTCTAAGAACTCATTCCACAGCTTCAGTGCCTTGTTGTTGGGCTATGGAGTCATGCTCAAAACATCCCGCTGCTAAAACTACAGGCCGAAAAATAAAAACAAAACAAACTAAACGTTCATGCTCACAGGAGCTTATTTATGTACAGTCCTAATTCCAATAAAATATTTTACATGGGCTAGGTGAAAGAAAACTTCCACCATAGCCATTCAAGCAGCTTCCTGGATAGAAGCTCCTTCCTTCTGTCGATGATCACTAGTCGATGGTGTAACCGTGACAGTAGAACGGTTACACTCTTCAACTCCTCCTTACAGGATGGAGTTGAGATGAAATAGGGCGGCTCCAAGGCATAGGGGAAATGTCACTCCATGTACTTGCAGACAGGGTCATAGAATGAGTGGCAACTTCCAGAAAATGGGCGACAGACACCCTCCTCTGCTACACGGCTGTTCACCTGTGGTTGAATGTCTCTGATAACCACAGGCAGGTGAATAACTGAAGTAGGCTCGCTGATCTCGGGTGGTGGTTGCTCACTGACTGGCTCTAAACAAAGGGCAGACTGCCCCTCTGGTTCTTTTTCCTCTTCTTGTTGGCTCTCCTCCATGTCCGATTCATATTCATCATAAATAGGGACCATGGGGTGATTTTGCTTGCCAATTGGCTCTTCAGTATGTTCATAGTGATTGAATGTAGGATAAGCTTGTTGTTCATCATCACTATAATATTCATCAAAAAGGGCCTGTGCTTCATGGATATGATCCTCCTACAGAATGGTGATCCCATCAAAAATATATGTTTCGGGGACAGTGGAACCCGTTGCTTCTGGCTGCTCACACGTAATATTTTCCTCGTTAATCCCAGGTAAACATATATCATGAGAAACTCCCTGGAGAAAAAGAGAGGAAACCTCTTCCACAATAATCTCTTCTTTACAAACGGGAAGGTATCTGTCCTCAGAAACCGGGTTGCTAGGAATATCTGCTTCAATCCGACATTTAGGTGAGCCACCTACCATGGACCACATCTGCTCTACAAACTCATAATCTCCACAGGAGGCGTGTTGATCTTTATGAACATCTAAAAGAACAGACGCATCCGATAAGATGTCAGATGCTTTCATTCTCGAGCTAACACCACCCATATCATTCAACACCTCAATTTTTTCACAGCAGATGCTTTCCTCCATATTAAGGGATTCATCGCAGACATGGTCTGCAGGGCCAGCAAAGGCTTCACGAAGCAAAGAAAATTCTTCACAACAATTTTCATACAAACAATCAGTTGGATAGTAATCTTTACAAAAAGAATTGAAAGCTATATGAAAACCTGTTAAAGAGCGGATGCTCGCAGCGGAAAGAGATCGACACCATTCAAGAGCAGCTCCCTTCAATGAATACCTGAAGAGCTTAATCTGGACATCCTCATGCGTGATATTGTGTTGGTGGATATCCTCATGGAAGTCCAGTAAATGCTCAGCTGGTTCTTCCCAATCTGATGCATGAAATTCAGGGAGGAAATCTTTCCATTGGTCTCTATCAGGAAGTGCATTAGGAAAAACGACTATCTAAGAGAAGTCACAAAAAGAAAACCTTTGAGCCAGAATTTTCTCCGTATCGAACCAGTGGAGTCGCCAATCAATCCTCGAATCATGGAGTCGCCAGGTGAAAGATGCGCAGCTTCAAATATGCCTGGTCCTTGTTCACCATCAAAGGCCAGATCTTAACGTTGTCGTTACCCCAGGAAGCTTCTCAGANNGAGAAAGCAGCTGCTGAAACCTTCTCGAGAAAGCTCCTTAGGGTCAGCTTTCAGGTGTGCTAACAGTAGTCACAGCTGAAACAGTGATGTGGAAACAATGGAGTCGCCACAGTGGAGTCTCCAGGTGAAAAGTAGCAATCTTTAAGGGCTCTGATGTCTGATGCACCTTCAGAATCAGAGGCTCAATGTCGTTATGCCCAGGGAAAATCTTCAACTTCGTCCCCAGCAACGGCGCCAGAAATGTTGGCGACGAAAGTCACTCCTGGATTGCTAGCAAGAGCAAAGCTCGACACCCATCAATTTTATGTCACGGTTGTTTATAGATGGGTGATCGAATGGAGGGAAACTCAAAACAATAGCGTTCCAACTCTGAAACCAGGCCAGGTATGCATGAGCAAGTGAGGTCTTGCGTAAATTTCAAACAATGAGCTGTAGTAAAGGGTGAACAGGCGGAAGACTTGTACAAGAGAAAAGCGGAGGTCTGTTATAAACAACAGGTTTCTAACAGACTGTAGAAGAAGGCATTTAAACACAAGATCGGCTTGCATTCAAACGCAAAGCCAAAGGACACAATTATGTAATAATAAATCCTTTATCATAACAGAACTGCAACAATTCATGCGAGTCAGTCGTTCACAAACCCTCTGGTATAAGAGGAAAACATAGACAGAGCAGGAAAACTGTTTGTCACAAAACAAGAAATCTCAAACACAGATGCATAACCATAGAACTAGAATGATCATTAAAACTTTACAGTAGGGAGCTCTACTCTACCATCGATGCTTACAAAAATGGCGAAAACACCTACATATACTCAAAACAAAACACAGCAGCGAAAATGAGATACTGCAATTAAAATATTGTGTCTGCATGCCTTTCGATAGTCTGCGCATGTAGATTGGACGATCGTGCGCCTATGACAGGCGCCATCTTAACTGCGCGCGGGTCCAGCAAGGGGAGTAGCTGAGCTATTAAGTGTCGAGCTAGCGTGCGCAGGATTTCCTGACGAGTTGAGAACTCGACACGGATTTAATGAAACGAACCAGTACAGAGGACCATCTCGGGCAGGCCCTCAGCCGAGACATCCATAATTTGCAACTAATAAATGAGGAGAGGCCTCAACCACCCTCTCTTTTATGCATTCATTCCTGGCAGCTACTGGGATTTCACATCGAATCGACGCCTGGAGAATGTAGTGCCCCCTCTCTTTGAATCTAAATTCGACGCCTTTGGCTTCCCTGTATAGCCCCTTCTGCTCCCTAGAGTGACCACAGGCTGTGACCCTTCGCCTATCTACCAGAGGGTTGTCGGTGCTTCGGGGTTTGTGGGTGAGAAAGGAACAGGACCTTTCTCCTTCAAACTCGTGATGGGCGAAATGCCGGGAGGACCTAACGGTCGCCACGCGTCCCTCCAAAATGAATGGCTGAGATGGATTTTCGGCGCTTTGGGACCTGAGTGGCCAAATGTCAAACACAAGCGCCCCTCCTCCAAGCTTGCTCCTTTACGACCAGGTGCCAAAACCACGGGCCCGATTCTGGGCACTATCGGCATTTCGGGGTTCGGGGTTTCAAGAAGTTAAGGGACGAGGAGCGTGTACCCCTCGAACTCCCGAATGTCGATGTGACATGGGCATGTGCCGCGTGTCCCTCAGATGAATGACCCAGATAGTACGCTATTATATAGGGGGCTTCCCCCATTTTGCAGGCTCGCTTTATGTGACTTGGGGCTAAGACCCTGGGCTAGGCGCCAAAGGCGCTTTCAAAACTTCGCTGATCGACGATTTCAAATGCAATGAACGGACAACTCCTTGTCTGTTGAATCATCGATCCCCGATACGCCGACTAGCTGCCACCTGTCCCAACGAGATCAGACGATCCAGATTTTCTTTGAACCATTGGCGCTGCATTCGTGCTAAACCCCGGGCAACTTGACAGCCCCGAAAACACGATGACCAATCGATTAACTTTGTAGGCTAGATCTTGGTTGCCGAGAGCGAAACTTTACTCACTCGCTTGACTCACTACTGAAAAAGGGATTCTCCTGTGCTGCGCTTGGGCACTTCTTGCGCAACCTGCAGGTCAAGGTGCCCTCGAGCCTGGGACAAGAATTATCGCTAACACTGTGGATTTCAAAATAAGAATAAGCATAAGTCTGGCTCCATTGCTGTGAATGTTGACAGAACCATTTTCTGTTGGCAGATCTTATTCTACTAATATCACCCATTTCGACCAATTTTTGTCGAGCTGCAATTGTAGGGGCTTGATGCATTTTCCCTATTAGGTGTTGAGGAGGAATAACGTGGATGATTGTATTTACCGAAAATCTTGGCAGTCCAAACTCAATACCTTCAGAACCTCTAAGTTCCCAATGTGGAGCCCAGTTCTTAGTATAAGTTTCCAGATCTAAGTTGTCATCAATTTCTTCTGTAACTGGGACATTGTTAAGATCATCCCAAGCATTAATGACAACCATGGTCTTAGAATTCTTTGAACAATATGCAATATGAGAATGAGGTTCAGAAATAAAAGCCAAAATCTTTATGACTGGTGGATGATTTTTTATCTTTGGCATTTTGATAAAATATCCTGGGCTTCCTCCTGGAGTTTGGGCAGAACCATGAGGTTCGACTACAGATAAAAATGGAGTTCCCAAGATGTAGTCTACTAGGAGGTCAGATAATCAGAACCTCATTCCTAGAGCATAATCTCCAAATAGTAAAACGCCTTTTGGAATTTCATAATCCATATTGGTGGAAATATTTCCAAGCCTAATAGCTGAGAAATTATTCGGGAACCAGTATTTGCTAGGGATCAAATCTTTGTGGATGAGGTTCATGTCTAATCCTGTATCAAGGAGAGCATTTAAATAGAATATTTCAGAATTTATCTCAAGATTTACCTGGACATGATATTTCTGAAATTTTACTGGCAATATTCTCATGGCATCCAATCCTTGTAATTGGGTTGCACTGTGAGTCTCTATTTCAACTGGTGCATCTTCGAGTGGAGGTGGTCGAGATTCCAGTAATTCTTTTATCATTTTGATTTCTTGCCTCGCCCAAGAATCCACTTTATAAGAGTCTGTATATTCTTCTCCAAACTCTCTTAGTCTGGTTTTTAGTTCAGCAACTTCTCTTTTTAAAGAAATTATTTCTTTTGCCAGTTCAGGAATGGAAGTATATTGGAACTTTGCCTCTTTATTATGCTTGATAAAAGACTTTGTATTTCTTTCAAAAGAGGCTTCTAAAAATAATGGCTTTATACCTTCCCTGTTAAGAGTTTCAGGATTTTTGTATCTTTGTCATGCATTCATTTTTTTTCAGGAAGGTTTCAAGAAGGGAATTTTTCATGTTTCCTTCTGGTAGGGCCTTGATTTGGGCAAGCATTTGAGCATCTTGGTCGTTAGTGTTGTTGTACATGCAAACTTTTATCTTCTCGTTGAACTGTGCATAATTTTCAGAACTGGATTCAGTTTCAGCTTCAAATGAGCTTTCACAAGAACAAAAGTTTGGGTTATTGCATTTGCAGTTTTGATGCAATAGAATTTCCTTTTCTGATTCATATTCAAAATCAGAAGAATCAGTAGAATCAGAGCAACATCCTTGTTGCATTAAGTGGACTTCTTCCCTTTTGACAAAAGGGTGATGTGGGCATTGGTTTGTTTGATGATCGTTTGCTCCACATCGATTACAATGAGTTCTAAGGGCTAGTTGTTTTTGCTGAGCTTCTTTTGCCTTTTGCTCTGAATATTTCCCTTTTGTCATTTTTGAATTTTTATTTTCTAGACAAGAGCTTGCAATATGTCCACACTTCCCACAAATCCAGCATTGAATTTGTTGTCAGGCTTGACTAGAATGAGTCTTGAGTTTAATATCCTCAAGCTCATAGTAATGTGTCCTTGACTTATATTTGGTCCTTTTTCTTTCTTTTGATTCTTTCCATTTTATTCTTTTCCTCCTGACTGGATCGGAGACGTAAAGACCATATTTTTCACAGATGGATTTTCTATCTGGAAGGTGGGATTGTTTATTAACATAATTGTGGACCTTCATGTTTATACAAAGTCCTACTAGAGCTTTAGTAATTAGGGAATAGATTTCTCCCCAAGTATACATTTCATATGGCATTTTGAATACTTCCTGCATCTTCAAATATTCAACAAATTTGCTGGGAATGGTTGCTAGATAAACTTGTTTCCATAGCAGATTTTGGCTATCTTTTACCTCAAAGATCCTTTGAGTCCAATCTTTATGGAACTCTTCATATTCAGACATTTTTCTGCATTTCATATTCGTGAGGATCAGTTCATGTTTATCTGCCAATTCTTCTTTTGTGCCACACCAATGTTCTAGGATCAAAGTAGTGAGAGCTCCTATCATATTATTCTGGGGAGTCCCATCTAGGTGATATATAGTATCTCCCTGTTCATCTCTTAGGACTTCTGCTTCCATTTTAGAAATCATGATGGCAGATGAAAACACTTTGCACCATTTACTTAAAGTTCCAGTGAAACATTGTATTATAGATTTGCATGCCTCAATTTCAGTTTTCCCTTTACTACACATTACTTTGTATGAGACATACATCCTATCGAGCATTTGTCTAATCTATCCCACAGATAGACTATCAATATTCCATTCTGGAAACCAATCTTTTGCAAAAGTTTGACTTTCTGGTAATTTTCCTTTGTCTAAGAGATCTGGTGCAGTTGTTCTACTTACATGATGAGGGAGATCTTCATAAGAAGGTTTATATATGGAGACTAAGGATAGATTCTTCTTAGAATATTTTGGTTCATCTTAGCCTCTGGGGAAATGATGAGGGAAATGTTTCTCTATTGTTGTCTCAGAAGGCTTATATACAGGAGACACAATGGATATTGGAGGATTTGGGAGAATGAATGTCTGGGGAATGGGCTTGTCAGGAATATGATCTTTTTGTTTAATTTTTAACAAGGTTTTCCCCATCGTAGAAAAATCTTCTCCAAGTCCTTCCATCAATTCTTCATGATGACAGGTGGATTCTTGTGACTTGTGGGTTACCACTTCTATTGTTTTGTCCACCTTTTCTTTTACACCAGCAACTTTGTCATTTATCTGATTTATAGATTGGACTATGGTATTGGTAGAGACTTACATATCTCTTATTTGTCCTTTTCTCGCATAGTCATTT
Source organism: Picea glauca (assembly GCA_000966675.3). NCBI lineage: Eukaryota > Viridiplantae > Streptophyta > Pinopsida > Pinales > Pinaceae > Picea > Picea glauca. The sequence continues at coordinate 1,148,921 of JZKD02S1925154.1, read as the reverse complement.
GTGGCAAAGGTGTGAGTTGCCATGCCTCTTAAGGCAGTATTTGTCCAATTTATTTGTTCAGACAAAGATTGGAATTTTTGGAGTTATGAGAATCCTACTGCTTTTTGGAGTCAAAAGAAACATGAGGTGTCACATCCTTATAAGGATGATTACTTAGGGACACCTTGTAAAAGAAGAGAAATTCCTATGAATGTTGAGTATCAAAAACTTTGTGTAGAAGAAATAAAGGGCCTTCTCCAAAAGGGACTCATTAGAGAATCTATCAGTCCTTGGAACTGCTATGGATTTTATGTTAACAAACATTTTGAACAGATAAGAGGTGTCCTTGGATTGGTGGTAAATTACAAACCACTAAATAAAGTTCTAGCCGATGACACTTATCCCATCCTAAATAAATCCAGCCCGGTAACTCGAATTGCTCGAGCAAATTTTTTTTCAAAGTTTGATTTGAAATCAAGATTTTGGCAAGTTGTTGTGAAAGAAGAAGATAAATTCAAAACAACTTTCATCATACCAGCCGGGCATTATGAATGGAATGTAATGTCATTTGGACTAAAAAATGATCCTGCCAAGTTTCAAAGGGTAATGGATGATACCCTCAAGCCATACTTTGATTGGCTTATAGTCTACATAGATGATATTCTTGTTTTCTCATCATCAATTGAACAACATTTCAAGCATCTTAAGAAATTTGTACAAATTGTTAAACAAGCTGGTCTGGTCTTCTCAAAAAATAAACTTGAATTGTTCAAAACATAAGTCAAAATTCGCTCAGAGGCTTCCTCCGACGAAGAAATTAAGCTTGAATAGTTGACTTGTCTCGTCCTTCTACTCTTCCTGTTGCTTGACCTTCTACTTCTTGCTACTTTTTGCAAACCAATCCATATTAGTATGACAAACACCAAGGTGAACTGTAGTGTCCCCAAGGCCGAGCCTCGTTGCAAATCATGATATCTGAAATGAATTGTAAACATGTTCTATAGGCTGGTGAGCCAAGTTTTGTATAAGTTGGTAGGCTTATGTGTTTGTTAGGCCAGGGAGCCTAAGTGTTGAAGGCCAGGAGCCTGTTGTTGTACTTGTATGTATGCAAAATGATTAATAAAAAAATATAAACACTGCCAGGTGCAGACCGACCACAATGAATGAGTGAAGGGGGACTGAGCGTCCACAGAATGGGCAAGGGATTAGGGGCTGGAAGGTGAAAAAAGGGGCTAAGTGTTGAGCCTAGGGGGCTTAATCCTGGGATTAATATTTTAATATTATTCCCAAAAAGACATGTGTATTTTATTTTATCCTAAGTTCCTGGCAAGGGGAAAACGTGCAAAAGGGATGCATGTAGTGGGAACGCATGCAATTTCCAAGGTGACAAGTATCAAACCTGGTGCATGCAAATATAATAGCCAAGATGAACCATGTGAGGGGAGGCATCTCCATTCTACCCGACCGACCGAGCATGAAACCATCCGATCTCTGCAAGAATACCCTAGTACAATCCCGAAACCAAGACCATGAGACTATCCCGTGATTACTGGACCTGTTTGGGAAGCACGTGTCTGTTTTTCCCAATTGGTTGTTGCGGCCACGCAGTGCTGGACTGCACGTGGCATACTGGCCAGAATAAGCTCGTGTTGAGCTTGTGTATGACCTCTCTTCTAGTGAGGGAGGCAATTGTGGTTGGAAGAAGCAGGTTGTCAGGCCTGTGAGCAACTTTGTCCCAGTGAAAGAGTTTGCTGGGAAGTGGTTCTTCCAGAGAGTGCCCAGCACCAGCTATGGGCTCTAAGACTTCCTGATCTGGCCTATTGCCGAGACCTAGAGAGGGAGGTTAGCACCGATGGACTGTGTGTGTGAAGGTGTATACTCCTGGGTGGAACATGCATGTGGGGAATGAGAGTCTGGTAGTAGTGGGCGTAAGATGGCATCCTTGGGAAGAATCCTTCTAGATATTTCTGTGTTGTTTTCCCTGTAACCTCAGCCTAGCCTAGGATTCCTTGCCTTGGGGTGGAGCTCAGTCCCAGCTCGGGGGTGACCCACTGTTGAGATGATGAGAAGTGCGGTCTAAGGCTGGGAGGTTCGTGGAAGGCCTGCACTTGGTTGGTGGATTTCACCACTATTACAAGATAAGTATCTAGCTAAGTTCTTATCACATTTTGCATGACCGTGCTACATAAATTATCATGTTTTCCTCTGTGTATATGAATTACTGTTAAATGCTATGGATTGTTTCATTGTAGCCGTAAATTATACATTTTACTCTGAGTTAAATGTATTTCTTACTTGAATGCATGTGATTATATAATGCCTGTACGAATTATGTGAAAGTGTGTGTACAAAATGTTACCTAGTGAGTTATAAGCTCTGGGTAGGAAAAAAGGTACACTACAAATTGGTATCAGAGCGTTTATAAGCCAGATTTTCGAAAGGGGTGTGTTACAAATTGGTATCAGAGCCCAGGTTTCAACGCTGAGCCTAGATGGGCTAGTGGAGTGGTCGTTGGACCGAGAATGTGAAGGAAATTGGGCCTGGAATGGCCAATTTCGGACCTTGGTTTGTTCTGGAGTGTCAAATAGTTGGTTGACCACGCTTACGAGCTTAGGAAGTATAGCGGCAGGTGAAACCACAGCTGGTGTGGTCTATGGTCACGGGGAGACAGGCCTCTACACCAATGGTGTTAGAACCTTAGGATCTGTTCGGGAGGGAAGGCGAGCCCTCGTGACCGTCAGATCTGGAAAAATGTGCGTAGGAATTAAAATTCCTTTTTGAAATACATAGGAATGTGGAAAATCACGATATGTGAAACTCCTAATTGGTTAGGAACCGTCTGAGTCGTCAGATATCGACCGAAAAACCTGCCAGACGTAGGATCTGTCGGGAGATGTTCGAAGGTTAAACCTCATAGACTAGGGGCGAAAGTTTCGAAATAGATCCAAATTGTCCGAAAGACGGAGGGCACGTGTCGCGTGGTCATCCAGATCGGGAATGTGGTCATCGAAGTTTCGGTAAGTGAAGGTTCATGGTTTTGTAAAGTAGCGAAACTCGAGGGTTGACCTAAACCATCCATCATTTGGGACGCGTGTCAGAAATCCGAAGAGAGTTGGAAATTGGCGTATCGGAGATCCTAAGGACAGGATAATCTTGCAACTTGAAATCGCTAAACGCGATATCCCGATAGGCTAAGGAAATAGCATCTGGCCACGACGGAGTCGGTGACGTGGACAAGTTGCAGCCATCGGAGTCATCGAGAAAAATCCCAGCAAGGGAGTCGTCTATCAGTATTTGGGTCATCGGGATATCGGGGATCCTGGTGACAAGGTGTTTATGCACTTTGGATTCGCAAAGTCCGAAACCCCGACAGAGAGGAAGGTACCACTATGCGGCCAGCTATCAGCACGCCGGAAAGGAGGGAAGCGCCATTGTGGGAGCCAGTTGTCCGTATAGCGGCGAGTCGGGATTCAGAGAATCGAGAATCGCGGGGACAAGAAGTCCATGCATTGTGAAGCTCTGAACCCCGAAACCCTGACCAGAGGTTTGAATACGGTCACGGGGTAGAGGTCATGTGGACCAGGAGCTAAGCCAGGAGGGCTAACGTGTGAAGGGTGCGTCGGGATTCAGAGAATCGTGAATCCTGAGGACATGTGCATTTGGACATTGGGAAGTCTGAAACCCCGATAGGAGGTATGATTGTGGTCATATAAGGGGAGGTCGTGTGAACCACGAGTCTAGCCGAAGAGTTAAACGAGAGTTCTCCAGTACCGAGACTCCGAAACCCCGAAACCCGAAGTCCCGAGGTACAAAGACCCGAAGTCTGAAATCCCGAAGTGTCGAAAATGAAAGCTCCAAAAACACGAAAATTGCAGAGCCGAACAAGAAGCTCAGAAAACTCATTTGGAATCGAAATTTCTTTTTTTCTTGTTGGTATTAGTTATAAATGCTTAGGATTGTTCGTGAAGTTTTGATGGGCTGAAAAACTTCGAATTTAATTGCACAGTGTGTGTGCAGAGTTCAACGGAGGTCAGTACTCCAGTTAACCAATGCCAAGTATGGAGTGGGGAAAAGTGTAGATTAACCCTGAAATAGAAGACGAACAGGAAGGAAAGGATGTTAACCTAGGAGTCGAAGGATCGAACTCCAATGGGCATGGAAAAGAGAAGGATAAGGAAGAACACATCATGAAAATCCTTGAAGGATTGCAAAGAGAGGCCAAGGCTCGTCGAGATGATAGCCGAAAGCTCATGAAATTCACGGACCGGCAGGGTGCATTAAACTTAAAATTTTTGAAGAGTCTGGAAAGAATAGAGAAGAAACTCAAGAAAGGAAGAGACTCAAGTACGACGGAGAGTCGTAGAACCCATGGGAGAAGAAGTAGGTCGAGGAGTGGTAGCCGACATCTTAGTCACTCCCAAATACATTCTGACAGTAAGACACACAGTAGTTCAAGCCCATCCCCTACCAAAAAACATCGGAAATCTGGAAGGGAGGAATTGAAAGGAGAGATGAACAAGATTAAGCCTCCAACATTC
>JZKD02S1925154.1:1097594-1120542 GCA_000966675.3 Picea glauca | reverse complement strand
AGACCCTCTCAATCAGTTCATTTGGGTGGAGATTTTAATGCTAGAACTGCATGTATGTGTATTTTGCATAGTAATGTGTATTTTACATAGTAATGTTCCTCATTTTTTCTAGGGGATGTTACACTTTTGGCTATGGGATAAGAAAAAGCTCCTCTTTGACACTCTCATCACTCTTGTTATCTTATATGGATGTGAAGCTTGGGGATGACATATCTCTCAAGAATCCTAGAGAAAGATAGAGAAAATTCAAAAGAATTTTATAACTTATAATCTCAAAATTAAGGGCAATACACCCTATCTTATCCTCCTCATAGAAGAAAGTATTCCCCCCATTGAGAACACAACTATGATTAGGTACTTAATGTACAAGAACAAGATAAACATCATGGATGACAAGAGGCTCCCCAAAATTGCTTCAAACTCTAGCTAAAATCACCAACAACTCAAGAAGGGATGGATAATGATGCCAAGTCTTGGCTAAATTATTGGGGATAAATGAAAAAGTTATTCTACAGAACCGATGATATTAAAAATATTGTACAAGCTAAGTTTAAGGAGAATCTATGGTGTGATAAAGAATTAGAGGATAAAAGAAAATTAAGATATTATAAGGAGTTGGTTAACCCTAACCTTGAATATCAAAAGTATCTCTCTTAAAATTGAGAAGCAATCCCCAAAACACCATGGCAAGAAAGAATTTGTCGCATTTATGACACCAAGAGGGTTGAAGATGAAAAGCACTTTCTCCTAGAATGCCCTGCCTATACCCAAATTAAATCCCAAATTCAAAATATTTGTCACAATACCAACCTTCCTAACCTTCTAAGTCATCAAAACTTTAGTAATCCCGGAACACTTATCTTTAGTCATCAAAACTTTAGTAATCCAATAATCTTTTACTTCTCTTAAGATCCAATTTTAATCTAGACTTAACTATCATCTTCATCTTCATAAACAAAAATAAAATAAAATAAATATATTATAATTTTATAAAAAATAAAAATATTTAATTTAATCTAATTACATTAATGATTTTTAAAAAATAAATTATTTTATAAAAAATAAAAATATTTATTTTAATTTAATTACATTAATGATTTTTAAAAAATAAATTGATTTACACATATAGTAAATTAAAAAAAAAATAATAATAATCCAACTTTTAAAAAATCATTAAAAAATTAAAAAAATAATATAATTTTGATTTATAATTAATTTAAATACTATTCAAATAAACTTAAAATTATTTATGAACATTACTTAAGCTTTTTTTAATGATAAAATCCCCACACATACAAAACAGATTAAATACTAAAAATACTTCCATGTTAGTAAAAAGGATCAAATGCCTCTATATTAATATAAAAGTGAAAATGAACATAAAAAGGATAAGATGCTTCTCTCTAAACCATCAATACAAACAAAAATGGATACCAAAAATCAGTTAACTGTTGTTTTTTATATTAATATAAAAGTGAAAATGAACATAAAAAGGATAAGATGCTCCTCATTAAACCATCAATATCAATAAAAATTGATATCATAAATCAGTTAATGGTTGTTTTTTAAGATTAATGACAAAAATCATCAATATCAACATAAATGGACAGAGGCTTCCTTCGACAGAGAAATGAAGCTTGAATAGTTGACTTGTCTCGTGCTTCTGCTCTTCCTGTTGCTTGACCTTCTACTTCTTGCTACTTTTTGCAGACCAATCCAGATTACTATGACAAACCCCAAGGTGAACCTTATGCGAACCCAAGAGAGAAATCCGTATGAACCCTCAAACAGCCCAACACCCCAAACTACCCTAAGCGGCCCCTTTCCTAGCGGGACTTACAAGATGTTCCAAGACCTCAGCGAACTGCAGTTAATCACTCTCAAGAACTTTATCTTTCCCCTGAGCGAATTTTTATCTTAAACTTCAAGGAACGCAAACTGCAACAATAGGCAAGCATAAACGAGTAAAGAGCAGAGATACATGATAAGAGACAATATCCAGAACTCAAAATGCATGCGGAAGACTTTTATATTATATCAGAGAGTCGAAAAGATCTTATGCCAGGGTATTACAATATGTGAGCAGGATGCTCTATCTCACTCTTACAAACACTTAGAAAGACTCGAAAAGCTCAGACAGAAGGGAGCTCTTAGAAGACTTGGACTCTTAACACTCTAAACTGACTCAAAAAAAACTCTCCCTACAATGACCTCTTCATCTCCTTATATACAAATTTTTCGGAGATGAGAATCATTACAAGAATAGGACTTGACCCGATGTGTCGGGTAACAAATCTACTATAAGGATTTGGCAGTAGACATCATGCAAGATGCTTCCGACCAAATCAGTCCTTTTATTCCCACTAAGAAAAGAAAATCTAGTTTTAAGATTTGGCAGGATAATCATGCAAGATTTCCTGACCAAAACACTATTCAAAATATAGAAGGACAGAGGAATCTTAGAAATGTGGGTCAAACCATGCCAAAAGTTGGAGAAGTGCTCCAAGTTTCTAAGATACCTTTTATTACACAGTGGAGTTTATGCTGTAAACCCACGGAAACAGATTGACACCATTGCCGGCCAATAAGACTTTAAGTTACAAAGTGGAGGTTTATGACGTAAACCCACGGAAACCGATTGACACTATTGTCAGCCAATAAGACTTAGATTTTATTTATCTAGTCATTTTCAATGTGGGTATGAGACCTTTCTTCATAATTTAATGTATCCCACATTTTGCTATAAACTTTCCTAGTTACAAATGGTTGACCATTCATAAACTGTACACCAATTTTGACTTTAGTGACCCATTGGAAGTGGTTCAGAATAAAATGACAGAGAATTTCTCCTTTGTTTGGTCCATTTTGGAATAGATTTTGAATATTCTTTAAAGGAGATAGGAGAGTGCAAGATGAGGATAAAATAGTTGGGTCTATTGCACTTTTGTTTAAGCTAAAATCTTTCCACCATTTAGCCATCCAACTTGGAGGTCTTCCTGGTGTAGATGTATTAACATTTACGAACTTGACTAATGTTAAAAATTCTTCTTGCTAGATAAAATACCACCATAAGGCTTTGTAGTGAGTATAATCATAGTCACTGTTTGGAAAATATATGGCAGGGTTCCTTTCTAGCTAGTGACATATCAACCTCGGTCTCTGCGAACAAAAGTATTGTTGACTATATCCAAGATTGACCCTAATATCCCAAATACAATCTATATCATGGAACTTGTCAACTAGAGCTTCTTGGGCTTCAACAACTTTTTGAGATGCCCTATTAATAACAGGAATTAAAATATTTGAACTTTGTCTGCTGCAAATTTTTGGAATCAAGTGTGGGCTGATAACTTGATTTGCACGGGTTATTACTTTAGTGCTTCTTAATTCCCAATGTGGTTTCCATTTTGATACATACTATTCCCAACTAAGTGAATATGGAATAGTAGTCAATACTTCAACTCCATCTCTCAACTGGACAGAGATTATCATGCACTTTTCTTGGAGATGTTCTCTTCTTAAGAAATCTAGAATGGAATTTGTAGCACCTTTGATGTGTTCGATAGAGAAATCAAAATTGCTAAATAAGGCTTGCCATCTAGCAAATTTTGAATCTCTTGGAGATTTCAGATCTTTGTTCAAAACTTTACTCATGGTTGCAGCATCAGTTCTTAACAAGGATTTCTTGTGTATAAGAAATATCTCAAATTTATGAATAGCATTTAAAGCTGCTTTTATTTCTTTGTCTAGAGCATAGTAATTCTTCTCTCCATCATGCCATAACCCAGAAGCAAATTGTACTATTTATTCAATTTTCTTATCCTTTTTATGTCTAACTTGCTTGAGTATTGCTCCCCAACCAATGTTGCTTGCATCTGTCTCGACAATCTTGGGAAGATCATCATCAGCAATGTAAAGTAAGGGGAGTGTTTTTGCTTTTACCTTGATATTTTTTACCACTTGTGAATGTTCCTATGTCCAACGTGTAGGATCCTTCTTTAATCTGTCATTCAATAATTTTCAATCTCGGGCACATCCTTTATAAAAATGGCTTATGTAATTTAGGTTTCCCAAGAACCTCTGCAACTGTACCATGTCAATTAGTTTGTCTGGGAACTTGTCAGCAAATTCCATGGCATGAGTTTGCAAAGTAAGCTCACCATTTTTTATATTGTGACCTAAATATTTGACTTCTGTTTTGAACAATTCAAGTTTCTTTTTTGAGAAGACCAGACCAGCTTGTTTAACAATCTGTACAAATTTCTTAAGATGCTTGAAATGTTTTTCAATTGATGATGAGAAAACAAGAATATCATCTATGTAGACTATAAGTCAATCAAAGTATGGCTTGAGGGTATCATCCATTACCCTCTGAAACTGGGCAGGAGCATTTTTTAGTCCAAATGGCATTACATTCCATTCATAATGCTCGACTGGTATGTTGAAAGTTGTTTTGAATTTATCTTCTTCTTTCACAGCAACTTGCCAAAATCCTGATTTCAAATCAAACTTTGAAAAAAAATTTGCTCCAACAATTCGAGTTACCAGGCTGGATTTATTTGGGATGGGATAAGTGTCATCGACTAAAACTTTATTTAGTGGTTTGTAATTTACCACCAATCTAGGGACACCTCTTATTTGTTCAGAATGTTTGTTAACATAAAATCCATAGCAGTTCCAAGGACTGATAGATTCTCTAATGAGTCCCTTTTGGAGAAGGCCCTTTATTTCTTCTGCACAAAGTTTTTGATACTCAGCATTCATAGGAATCGCTCTGCTTTTACAAGGTGTCCCTAAGTAATCATCCTTATAAGGAAGTGACACCTCATGTTTCTTTTGACTCCAAAAGGCAGTAGGTTTCTCAGAACATATTTGTTCTGTGATCTCTTGTTTTAACAACAATATTCTTATTTGGATTTGGCTTTGTTTTCATTATTCTTTTATCCTCAGATTTGACTGTTGATTTCTCAATTCTTCTATATTTATGATTTTATTCTTAATGGTATATACCATAGTAGATATCCTTGGAGAAGAAATGAAAGGAATTTTGACAGAGATCCTTTATCCTTTGATGGAATGCTGATAAAATAGCATGTTGTCCCATCTAGTAATATGGTAGACCCATGAGGTTCTACTGCTGCAAAGAAAGGTGTTCCTAGAATTCAGGCTACTGGAATATTTGCCAAAAGAAATTTTAGTTTTAGGCACTGATCTTTGAAGCATAGGGAGGCTTTAGGGATTTCAAAAGAAATCTCTATTGGAATATTTCCTAACCCAATAGCATTGACTTGTGTTTTTTGCCAGAATTGAACAGGGATAATATCTGTATTCAAAAGATTAAGATCTGACCCTGTGTCTAAGAAAGTCTTGAGTTTGAAAGATTTTCCTTGTATTTTTATATCCAAAAGAACATGGAATTTTTGGTGTTGGATATGGAGCACTTGGTCCTTTTGATCATCCTGCTCTTTTAATGACTTTTTCAAATTGCTGATTTATTTGCCTAAATCTGAGATAGAAATGGTCTGGACAGAACATCAGATTGGTTTTGCTACATATGGGTGTAGTAAAACATCTGAGAAATACTTTTTCTTAAAAGATCTCATTATCTGACTTCTATATCTCCATTCATAAAATGGGATGAAGGTATTGTTTAGCTCCATGTATTGCTGCCATTTTCCAAACAAGTTTATCTTTTCTTCGATTGTGGTGGTCTTGGAAAAGTTCTTTGCATCTGGGTGAGTGTACAAATCCCAATTTAGCATCTCTTTCATCCATTCTAATTTTACCCAATGTTTTCGACATTCTTTCATTAAAGAAAGAAATTTTCTTATTTCAGGAATGGACGGTCTTCTAACATCTTCTGGAATATCCCTCTCAAATCTTAATGATTCTTCTGTGTAAGGATTTGCTTTTATAACCAATATATGAGAATCATGAGGAAAAGGGAAATTAGAACATTGCATATGAGGGAAAGGTTCTTTTGCAATAGAAACAGTTGGTGGGAGCTTTGTTCTTGGGCTATGATGGTCATGTTCAAATTGGAATTGGCCTTCTTCCTCATATGCTGGGACTGTAGAAAGTGTGACCAATTTATTACAATCCAAACATTGGACTTTGTAAGGAACGTGTCCTAAAGAAGATACTAGGGTTTGGAGTGATGGATGTAAACACAAAGATGAAATAGAGGAGGAAGAAGGAAATGAAGAACTGTTTCTAGATAAAAAAAATTGGGGAAAGGAAATAGCAGCAGAAAAAGGAGTCTCCTGGATGCTTGCAGAAGTTATTGTCCTTGGAATAGGAACTTTTGGTGTGTCTATGACCCAATTTGTAGGGAAAGAAAGATTTTCCCATTTAATGGTTTGATGTTCCATTTTTTGGTTTAGTGGGTCTGTGAGAACCAATGTACTAGACTAGGAAGATTGACTGGGAGAATTCAAGATTGCAGGATAGAGAGTATTTGTATGTCTAAAACATCCCCTAGTCTGGATAGAGATATTGGTTCTAGTTTGACACATATCAAATCCAGTAGTCCTGATCTGGAGTTTGAGGATATCCCCAAGATTTTCGTCAAAAGTATATACAGAGAAATTTGGAAAACAATCAAAATATACAAGACCATTTGAGAGTGGAGCTACAATGCCACCTATCAGAGAATTAGTAAACTTGTTGTGAGTCATGTCTCTAACTGTACATAGAACATAAGAGTCAATGCCTTTGTGAACCAGGGGACTAATACCCACGCGAATACAACCGAAATGGAGGTAATTTGTCTTATGCTTTCTGGCTTCGGATTGTACTTCTTTGACATTTATCAAGGAAATAGTCTGGCTCACATCACTATTTTGTTGTATGCAATTTACTGATTCTTTAACTATAACCCTAGACACAGCTTTAAGATGGAACATGCTAAGATCTTTATATACTTGACTAGGAGAAATAACAGGTAATTTCCAAGCGGCTTGTGGTTGGGTTTCTACTTCTTCAATGCTGGCATGGTTTAGACTATGAAGTTGATTGTCAGCAAACATACCTTCTAAACCACTCGTAGATAATCTAGAAGAAGTATCTTCTACATTTTGAATTTCTCTAAAAGACATGCTTTTATCCATTGTGAAATGTCTAACTAAATCTACACAGAAAAGCAGGGCGTTTAAATCTAGACCTCTGCACCGAAGTGAGAGAATTTCGATTAGGCTCCTGGCCGACTGCTCAGGAAGAAACTAGTTATACTTATAAAGAAGTCGCAGAAGTGGAAACCTTGTCTTTCAAAGGCCTGAGACTCTTGATACGGCTTTCAAGATTCTTTCTTATAAAACAAAATAACAAAGTGAGAGATCTGCTATCATACCCGACGCAAAAATGATGTCATGGCTTATAAGAAAGAATCTTGAAAATGAGATCTGTTATTTTGTTTTATAAGAAAGAATCTTGAAAGTCATATCAAGAGTCTCGGGCCTTTGAAAGACAAGGTTTCCAGTCTTGTGACTTTCCGAAGCCGTATCAAAAGTCTCAGTCCTTTGAAAGATAAGGTTTCCACTTCTGCGACTTCCTTATAATTATAACTAGTCTCTGCCTGAGCAATCAGTCAGGAGCCTAATCGAAATTCTCTCACTCCGGTGCAGAAGACTAGATTTAAACGCCCTGCTTTTCTGTGCAGTTATAGTTGTCACTTCTCACATGGATTCTTCAATAGCTTTTCTTCATGTGTATAATACTATAGAAAGTTTTGTTTCAACTTCTGAGTCTCAACATTGTCTTATGATTCATTATATGCCAACTATCGAGACCTTAGATCCAAGACTTCAAGATATTTATAAAGGAATGAGACCTCCCAGAACACCAAAATATGGGTTAGGTTATATTGAATAGTGTGATCAGGTCATCCCTGATTGTAGATTCACAAATCCTCTACCTGAATCTATCAAAAGACCATCCATTGATGAAATTCATAAATTTCATTATGTCATGTCCGGATGTCCCAAAGGATCCATTGAAGAAGTCTGGATCAAGAAAATGTTGAATTGGGATTTGTTTACTAATCCCGAAACATCTGACTTCAACATCTCTACCACCGAAGGAGAAAAAGCCAAATTATCAAAAGATTGGCAAAACTTTATTACTAAAAAGAATATTTGGATCTCTTTCTATGAATGGAAGAAAATAGCCCAAAATCCTGAAGTTCAGATGTTGAAAGGAGAAGCAGTAACATCTCCTCGTCATAAGTGGAAAAGTTTAAAAGGACAAATGGTTGAATCTACATCAACTTTTCCTCTATTTAAAGGTATTTTCCTAGAAGACAATAATAGGCAAGTTAGAGTTGTACCTGTGATGCTTGCAGATGAAGCCACCCAACTTTCGGGTGTTGACAAAAAAGTCCAATCTCTGTCTAAACAGATAAATTGGACAAATGTTGCCTTAAGAGGCATGGCAACTCACACCTTTGTCACAAATGACTATGCAAGAAAAGGACAAATCAGAGACCTGCAAGTCTCTACCAATACCATAGTCCAATCTATAAATCAAATAAATGACAAAGTTGTTGATGTAAAAGAAAAGGTGGATAAAACAATACAAGTGGTAACCCACAAGTCATAAGAATCCACCTGTCATCATGAAGAATTGATGGAAGGACTTGGAGAAGCTTTTTCTACGATGGAGAAAACCTTGTTAGAAATTAAACAAAAAGATCATATTCCTAATAAGCCCATTCCCTAGACATTCATTCTCCCAAATCCTCCAATATCCATTGTGTCTCCTGTATATAAGCCTTCTAAGACAACAATAGAGAAAAAAATTCCCTCATCATTTTCCCAAAGGCCAAGATGAACCAGAATCTTCTAAGAAGAATCTATCCTTAGTCTCCATACAAAAACCTTCTTATGAAGATCTCCCTCATCATGTAAGTAGACCGCCTGCACCAGATATCTTAGGCAAAGGAAAATTGCCAGAAAGTCAAACTTTTGCAGAAGATTGGCTTCCAGAATGGAATATTGATAGTCTATCTGTGGGACAGATTAGACAAATGATCGATAGGATGTATGTCTCATACAAAGTAATGTGTATGAAAGGGAAAACTGAAATTGAGGCTTGCAAATCTATTATACAATGTTTCACTGGAACTTTAAGTAAATGATGGGAAGTGTTTTCATCTCCCATCATGATTTCTAAAATGGAAGAAGAAGTCCTAAGAAATGAATAGGGAGATATTATATATCACCTAGATGGGACTCCCCAGAATAATATGATAGGATCTCTCACTACTTTGATCCTAGAACACTGGTGTGGCACGGAAGAAGAATTGGCAGATAAACATGAACTGATCCTCATGAATATGAAATGCAGAAACATGTCTGAATATGAAGAGTTCCATAAAGATTGGACTCAAAGGATCTTTGAGGTAAAAGATAGCCAAAATCTGCTATGCAAACAAGTTTATCTAGTAGCCATTCCAAGCAAATTTGTTGAATATTTGAAGATGAAGGAAGTATTCAAAATGCCATATGAAATGTATACTTGGGGAGAAATCTATTCCCTAATTACTAAAGCTCTAGTAGGACTTTGTATAAACATGAAGGTCCACAATTCTTTGAATAAACTATCCCACCTTCCAGACAGAAAATCCATCTGTGAAAAATATGGTCTTTACATCTCCGATCCAGTCAGGAGAAAAAGATGAAAATGGAAAGAATCAAAAGAAAGAAAAAGGACCAAATATAAGTCAAGGACACATTATTATGAGCTTGACGATATTAAACTCAAGACTCATTCTAGTTAAGCCAGACAACAAATTCAATGCTGTCTTTGTGGGAAGTCTGGACATATTGCAAGCTCTTGTCCAGAAAATAAAAATTCAAAAATGACAAAAGGGAAATATTCTGAACAAAAGGCAAAAGAAGCTCAGCAAAAACAACTAGCCCTTATAACTCGTTGTAATAGATGTGGAGCAAATGATCATCAAACAAACCAATGCCCATATCACCCTTTTGTCAAAAGGGAAGAAGTCCACTTAATGCAACAAGGATGTTGCTTTGATTCTACTGATTCTTATGATTTTGAATATGAATCAGAAAAGGAAATTCTATTGCATCAAAACTGCAAATGATATAACCCAGACTTTTGTTCTTGTGAAAGCTCATATGAAGCTGAAACTGAATCCAATTCTAAAAATTATGCACAGTTCATAGAGAAGATAAAAGTTTGCATGTACAACAGCACTAACGACCAAGATGCTCAAATGCTTACCCATATCAAGGCCCTACCTGAAGGAAACATTAAAAATTCCCTTCTTGAAACCTTCCCGAAAACAATGAATGCAGGACAAAGATACAAAAATCCTGAAACTCTTAACAGGGAAGGTATAAAGCCATTATTTTTAGAAGCCTCTTTTGAAAGAAATACAAAGTCTTTTATCCAACATAATAAAGAGGCAAAGTTACAATATACTTCCATTCCTGAACTGGCAAAAGAAATAATCTCTTTAAAAAGAGAAGTTGTTGAACTAAAAACCAGACTAAGAGAGTTTGGAGAAGAATCTACAAACTCTTATAAAGTGGATTCTTGGGCGCGGCAAGAAATCAAAATGATAAAAGAATTACTGGAATCTCGACCACCTCCACTTGAAGATGCACCGGTTGAAATAGAGATTCACAGTGCAGCCCAATTACAAGGATTGGATGCCATGAGAATATTGCCAGTAAAATTTCAGAAATATCATGTCCAGGTAAATCTTGAGATAAATTCTAAAATATTTTGTTTGAATGCTCTCCTTGATACAGGATCATACATGAACCTCATCCACAAAGATTTGATCCCTAGCAAATACTGGTTCTCCAGTAATTTCTCAGCTATTGGGCTTGGAAATATTTCCACCAATATGGATTATGAAATTCCAAAAGGCATTTTACTATTTGGAGATTATGCTCTAGGAATGAGGTTCTTATTATCTGACCTCCCAGTACACTGCATCTTGGGAATTCCATTTTTATCTACAGTTGAACCTCATGGTTCTGCCCAAACTCCAAGAGGAAGCCCAAGATATTTTATCACAATGCCAAAGATAAAAAATCATCCACTAGTCAGAAAGATTTTGGCTTTTATTTCTAAACCTCATTCTCATATTGCCTATTGTTCAAAGAATCCTAAGACCATGGTTTTCATTAATGCTTGGGATGATCTTAACAATGTCCCAGTTATAGAAGAAATTGATGACAACTTAGAATGGGAAACTTATACTGAGAACTGGGCTCCACATTGGGAACTCAGAGGTTCTGAAGGTATTGAGTTTGGACTGCCAGGATTTTCGGTAAATACAAGCATCCATGTTATTCCTCCTCAACACCTAATAGGGCAAATGCATCAAGCCCCTACAATTGCAGCTCGACAAAAATTGGTCGAAATGGGTGATATTAGCAGAATAAGATCTGCCAACAAAAACTGGTTCTGTCAGCATTCACAACAATGGAGCCAGACTTATGCTTATTCTTATTTTGAAATCCACAGAATGAGAACTTTGCAATCATGGCCTCAATCAGATCCTTATGAAAAATTGTTTTAGACAAATTATTTTCAATATAAAGCAATGTGGGATCATGTTTGCTTATGGACTGACAGGTACAGGTACTACTATTGCATGGTTAAATTCTCTGAGCAGTTCAGGACAAACACAACACCAGAACCAGACAGGTTTGATACATGGTGGAAAAGGTTTTCCCTAAATCCTAGCGCCATACACCCAGATGTAATAGATACTGCACAGATGTTCTTGTTCCATCAAAGAAATTTTCCAAATATTGTGCATAAACTAAAACAAATCACAGATGCAGAATACCGAATGCTTTTTACAAGAGAAAAACATCCATGGGTAATCTGGGCAAAGTATGTACTACAACAAGATGAAGATCGAGATGAGGATCCTAAGATGTACCGAGAAATCTATACTCAGCATTGGGACCCATACCAATTCAATCATTTCCATGATCAACCAGTGGAATAAAGAATCTCATAATTAAGAACTATCATGTCTTATTGGTCGACAGTGGTGTCAATCAGTTTCTGTGGGTTTACGTCATAAACCTCCACAGTGTAATTCAAGTCTTATTGGCCGACAATGGTGCCAATCTGTTTCCGTGGGTTTACATCATAAACTCCACTATGTAATAAAAGATATCTTAGAAACTTGGAGCACTTCTCCAACTTTTGGCGTGGTTTGACCCACATTTCTAAGATTCCTCCGTCCTTCTATATTTTGAATATTGTTTTGGTCAGGAAATCTTGCATGATTGTCCTGCCAAATCTTAAAACTAGATTTTTCTTTTCTTAGTGGGAATAAAAGGACTGATTTGGTTAGAAGCATCTTGCATGATGTCTACTGCCAAATCCTTAAAGTAGATTTGATACCCGACACATCGGGTCAAGTCCTATTCTTGTAATGATTCTCATCTCCAAAAATTTTTGTATATAAGGAGATGAAGAGGTCATGGTGGGGAGGAGTTTTTTTTGAGTCAGTTTAGAGTGTTAAGAGTCCAAGTCTTCTAAGAGCTCCCTTCTGTATGAGATTTTCGAGTCTTTCTGAGTGTTTGTAAGAGTGAGATAGAGCATCCTACTCACATATTGTAATACCATGGCATAAGAGATTTTCGGCTCTCTGATATAATATAAAAGTCTTCTGCATGCATTCTGAGTTTTGGATATTGTCTCTTATCATGTATCACTACTGTATACTCATTTCTGCTTGCCTATTATTGCAGTTTGCGTTCCTTGAAGTTTAAGCTAAAAATACGGTCAGGGGAAAGATAAAGTTCTTGAGAGGGATTAACTGTAGTTCACTGAGGACCTGGAGCATCTTGTAAGTCCCACTATGCAAGGGGCCGCTTAGGGAAGTTTGGGGTGTTGGGCTATTTGAGGGTTCATACGGATTTCTCTCTTGGGTTCGCATAAGGTTCACCTTGGGGTTTGTCATAGTAATCTGGATTGGTCTGCAAAAAGTAGCAAGAAGTAGAAGGTCAAGTAGCAGGAAGAGAAGAAGCACGAGACAAGTCAATCATTCAAGCTTCATTTTTCCGTCGGAGGAAGCCTCTAAGTCTACAAATGGTATCAGAGCCCTGACATCATTTTCGCGTCGAGTATGATAACAGATCTCTCACTCTTTTATTTTGTTTTATAAGAAAGAATCTTGAAAGCCGTATCAAGAGTCTCAGGCCTTTGAAAGACAAGGTTTCCACTCTTGCGACTTTTTGAAGCCGTATCAGAAGTCTCGGTCCTTTGAAAGACAAGGTTTCCACTTCTCCGACTTCTTTATAAGTATAACTAGTTTCTGCCTGAGCAATCGGCCAGGAGCCTAATTGAAATTCTCTCACTCCAGTGCAGATGACTAGATTTAAACATAAGTCAAATATTTAGGTCACAATATAAAAAAATGGTGAGCTTACTTTGCAAACTCATGCCGTGGAATTTGCTGACAAGTTCCCAGACAAAATAATTGACAAGGTACAGTTGCAAAGGTTCTTGGGAAGCCTAAATTACATCAACCATTTTTATAAAGCATGTGCCCAAGATCGAAAATTATTGAATGACAGATTAAAGAAGGATCCTACACCTTGGACAGAGGCACATTCACAAGTCGTCAGAAATATCAAGGTAAAAGAAAAAAGACTCCCCTTACTTTACATTGCTGATGATGCTCTTCCCAAGATTTTCGAGACAAGTGCAAGCAACATTGGCTGGGGAGTAGTACTCAAGCAAGTCAAACAAAAAAACGATAAGAAAACTGAAGAAATAGTACAGTTTGCTTCTGGGTTATGGCATGATGGAGAGAAGAATTACCCTGCTTGTTAAGAATTGATGCTGCAGCCATGAGTAAAGTTTTGAACAAAGATCTGAAATCTCCAAGAGATTCAAAATTTGCTAGATGGCAAGCCTTATTTAGCAATTTTGATTTTTCTGTCGAACACATCAAAGGTGCTACAAATTCCATTCCAGATTTCTTAAGCAGAGAACATCTCTAGGAAAAGTGCATGATAATCTCTGTCCAGTTGAGAGATGGAGTTGAAGTATTGACTACTATTCCAGATTCACTTAGCTGGGAACAATATGTATCAAACTAGAAACCACATTGGGAATTAAGAAGCACTAAAGTAATAACCTGTGCAAATCAAGTTATCAGCCCACACTTGATTCCAGAAATTCGCAGCAGACAAAGTTCAAATATTTTAATTCTTGTTATTAATAGGGCATCTCAAAAAGTTGTCGAAGCCCAAGAAGCTCTAGTTGACAAGTTCAATGATATAGATTGTATTTGGGATATCAGGGATTATCTTGGACATATTCAGCAAAACTTTTGTCTGCAAAGACCCAGGTTGATATGTCACTGGCCAGAAAGGAACCCTGCCATATATTTTCCAAACAGTGACTATGATTATACTCACTACAAAGCCTTATGGTGGGATTTTATCCAGCAAGAAGACTTTTTAACATTAGTCAAGTTCGGAAATGTTAATACATCTACAACAAGAAAACCTCCAAGTTGGATGGCTGAATCGTGGAAAGATTTTGGCCTAAACAAAAGTGCAATAGACCCAACTATTTTATCCTCAGCTTGCACTCTCCTATCTCCTTTAAAGAATATTCAAAGTCTATTCCAAAATGGACTAAACAAAGGAGAAATTCTCTGTCATTTTATTCTAAACCACTTCCAATGGGTCACTAAAGTAAAAAATGGTGTAGAGTTTATGAATGGTCAACCATTTATAACTAGGAAAGTTTATACCAAAATGTGGGATACATTAAATTATGAAGAAAGGTTTCATACCCACATTGAAAACAACTACATAAATAAAATCTAAGTCTTATTGGCTGATAGTAGTGTCAATCGGTTTCTGTGGGTTTACGTCATAAACCTCCACTTTGTAACTTAAAGTCTTATTGGCCGACAATGGTGCCAATCTGTTTCTGTGGGTTTACAGCATAAACTCCACTATGTAATAAAAGGTATCTTAGAAACTTGGAGCACTTCTCCAACTTTTGGCATGGTTTGACCCGCATTTCTAAGATTCCTCCGTCCTTCTATATTTTGAATAGTGTTTTGGTCAAGAAATCTTGCATGATTGTCCTGCCAAATCTTAAAACTAGATTTGTTTTTCTTAGTGGGAATAAAAGGACTGATTTGGTCAGAAGCATCTTGCATGATGTCTACTGCCAAATCCTTAAAGTAGATTTGTTACCCGACACATCGGGTCAAGTCCTATTCTTGTAATGATTCTCATCTCTGAAAAATTTGTATATAAGGAGATGAAGAGGTCATTGTAGAGGGGAGTTTTTTTTTAGTCAGTTTAGAGTGTTAAGAGTCCGAGTCTTCTAAGAGCTCCCTTCTATCTAAGATTTTCAAGTCTTTCTGAGTGTTTGTAAGAGTGAGATAGAGCATCTTGCTCACATATTGTAATACCCTGGCATAAGAGCTTTTCGTCTCTCTGATATAATATAAAAGTCTTCCGCATGCATTCTAAGTTCTGGATATTGTCTCTTATCGTGTATCTCTGTTGTATACTCGTTTCTGCTTGCCTACTATTGCAATTTGCGTTCCTTGAAGTTTAAGCTAAAAAAATTCTCAGGGGAAAGATAAAGATCTTGAGAGGGATTAACCGCAGTTCACTAAGGTCCTGGAGCATCTTGTAAGTCCCGCTAGGCAAAGGGTTGCTTAGGGCAGTTTGGGGTGTTGGGTTGTTTGAGGGTTCATACGGATTTCTCTCTTGGGTTCACATAAGGTTCACCTTGGGGTTTTTCATAGTAATCTGGATTGGTCTACAAAAAGTAGCAATAAGTAGAAGGTCAAGCAGCAAGAAGAGCAGAAGCACAAGACAAGTCAACTATTCAAGCTTCATTTCTCCATCGGAGGAAGCCTCTGAGTCTACAGATACTAGAACTGACGATACAGATAACAGAGTGAGGAAGCTTCATTTTCGCGTCGGGTAGACTCAGAGGCTTCCTCCGATGAAGAAATGAAGCTTGAATAGTTGACTTGTCTCATGCTTCTGCTCTTCCTGCTGCTTGACCTTCTACTTCTTGCTACTTTTTGCAGACCAATCCAGATTACTATGAAAAACCCCAAGGTGAACCTTATGCGAACCCAAGAGAGAAATCTGTATGAACCCTCAAACAGCCCAACACCCCAAACTGCCCTAAGTGGCCCCTTGCCTAGCAGGACTTACAAGATGCTCCAGGACCTCAGCAAACTGCGGTTAATCCCTCTCAAGAACATTATCTTTCCCCTGAGTGAATTTTTAGCTTAAACTTCAAGGAACGCAAACTGCAATAATAGGCAAGCAGAAACAAGTATATAGCAGAGATTCACGATAAGAGACAATATCCAGAACTCATAATGCATGCGGAAGACTTTTATATTATATCAGAGAGCCGAAAAGCTCTTATGCCAGGGTATTACAATATGTGAGCAGGATGCTCTATCTCACTCTTACAAACACTCAGAAAGACTCGAAAAGCTCAGACAGAACGGAGCTCTTAGAAGACTTAGACCCTTAACACTCTAAACTGACTAAAAAAAATACTCCTTCCCACCATGACCTCTTCATCTCCTT
Organism: Picea glauca; assembly: GCA_000966675.3. Taxonomy (NCBI): domain Eukaryota; kingdom Viridiplantae; phylum Streptophyta; class Pinopsida; order Pinales; family Pinaceae; genus Picea; species Picea glauca. Next base: position 1,103,953 of record JZKD02S1925154.1, on the reverse strand, counting down.
ATATACAAAAATTTTCGGAGATGAGAATCATTACAAGAATAGGACTTGACCTGATGTATCGGGTATCAAATCTACTTTAAGGATTTGGCGGTCGACATCATGAAAGACGCTTCTGACCAAATCAATCATTTTATTCCCACTAAGAAAAGCAAAATCTAGTTTTAAGATTTGGCAAGACAATCATGCAAGATTTCCTGACCAAAACAATATTCAAAATATAGAAGGACGGAGGAATCTTAGAAATGCGGGTCAAACCACGCCAAAAGTTTGAGAAGTGCTCCAAGTTTCTAAGATATCATTTATTACATAGTGGAGTTTATGTTGTAAACCCACGGAAACAGATTGGCACCATTGTCAGCCAATAAGACTTGAATTACACTGTGGAGGTTTATGACGTAAACCCACGGAAACCGATTGACACCACTGTCGACCAATAAGATGTGATAGTTCTTAATTATGAGATTCTTCATTCCACTGGTTGGTCATGGAAATGATTGAATTGGTATGGGTCCCAATGTTAAGTATAGATTTCTTGGTACATCTTAGGATCCTCATCTTGATCTTCATCTTGTTGTAGTACACACTTTGCCCGAATTACCCATGGATGTTTTTTTCTTGTAAAAACCATCCGGTATTCTGCATCTATGATTTGTTTTAGTTTATGCACAGTATTTGGAAAATTTCTTTGATGGAACAGGAACATCTGTGCAGTATCTATTACATCTGGGTGTATGGCGCTAGGATTTAGGCCAAACCTTTTCCACCGTGTATCAAACCAGTCTGGTTCTGGTGTTGTGTTTGTCCTGAACTGCTCAGAGAATTTAACCATGCAATAGTAATACCTGTACCTGTCAGTCCATAAGCAAACATGATCCCACATTGCTTTATATTGAAAATAATTTATCTGAAACAATTTTTCATAAGGATCTGATTGAGGCCATGATTGCAAAGTTCTCATTCTGTGGATTTCAAAATAAGAATAAGCATAAGTCTAGCTCCATTGCTATGAATGCTGACAGAACCAGTTTATGTTGGCGGATCTTATTCTGCTAATATCACCCATTTCGACCAATTTTTGTCAAGCTGCAATTGTAGGGGCTTGATGCATTTTCCCTATTAGGTGTTGAGGAGGAATAACATGGATTCTTGTATTTACCGAAAATCCTGGCAGTCCAAACTCAATACCTTTAGAACCTCTGAGTTCCTAATGTGGAGCCCAGTTCTCAGTATAAGTTTCTCAATCTAAGTTGTCATCAATTTCTTCTGTAACTGGGACATTGTTAAGATTATCCCAAGCATTAATGACAACCATGGTCTTAGGATTCTTTGAACAATAGGCAATATGAGAATGAGGTTCAGAAATAAAAGCCAAAATCTTTCTGACTGGTGGATGATTTTTTTATCTTTGGCATTGTGATAAAATATCATGGGCTTCCTCCTGGAGTTTTGGCAGAACCATGAGGTTCGACTACAGATAAAAATAGATTTCCTAAGATGCAGTCTACTAGGAGGTTAGATAATAAGAACCTCATTCCTAGAGCATAATCTCCAAATAGTAAAACGCCTTTTGGAATTTCATAATCCATATTGGTGGAAATATTTCCAAGCCCAATAGCTGAGAAATTACTGGGGAACCAATATTTTCTAGGGATCAAATCTTTGTGGATGAGGTTCATGTCTGATCATGTATCAAGGAGAGAATTTAAACATAATATTTCAGAATTTATCTCAAGATTTACCTGGACATGATATTTCTAAAATTTTACTGGCAATATTCTCATGGCATCCAATCCTTGTAATTGGGCTGCACTGTGAGTCTCTATTCCAACCGGTGCATCTTCAAGTGGAGGTGGTCGAGATTATAGTAATTCTTTTATCATTTTTATTTCTTGTCTCGCCCAAGAATCCACTTTATAAGAGTCTATAGATTCTTCTCCAAACTCTCTCAGTCTGGTTTTTAGTTCAGCAACTTCTCTTTTTAAAGAGATTATTTCTTTTGCCAGTTCAGGAATGGAAGTATATTGGAACTTTGCCTCTTTATTATGTTGGATAAAAGACTTTGTATTTCTTTCAAAAGAGGCTTCTAAAAATAATGGCTTTATACCTTCCCTGTTAAGAGTTTCAGGATTTTTGTATCTTTGTCCTGCATTCATTGTTTTCAAGAAGGTTTCAAGAAGGGAATTTTTCATGTTTCCTTCTGGTAGGGCCTTGATCTGGGTAAGCATTTGAGCATCTTGGTCGTTAGTGCTATTGTACATGCAAACTTTTATCTTCTCTCTGAACTGTGCATAATTTTCAGAACTGGATTCAGTTTCAGCTTCAGATGAGCTTTCACAAGAACAAAAGTTTGGGTTATTGCATTTGCAGTTTTGATGCAATAGAATTTCCTATTCTGATTCATATTCAAAATCAGAAGAATCAGTAGAATCAGAGCAACATCCTTGTTGCATTAAGTGAACTTCTTCCCTTTTGACAAAAGGGTGATGTGGGCATTGGTTTGCTTGATGATCGTTTGCTCCGCATCTATTATAATGAGTTCTAAGGGCTAGTTGTTTTTGCTGAGCTTCTTTTGCCTTTTGCTCAGAATATTTCCCTTTTGTCATTTTTGAATTTTTATTTTCTGGACAAGAGCTTGCAATATGTCCAGACTTCCCACAAAGCCATCATTGAATTTGTTGTCTGGATTGACTAGAATGAGTCTTGAGTTTAATATCCTCGGGCTCATAATAATGTGTCATTGACTTATATTTGGTCCTTTTTCTTTCTTTTGATTCTTTCCATTTTCTTCTTTTTCTCTTTACTGGATCGGAGATGTAAAGACCATATTTTTCACAGATGGATTTTCTGTCTGGAAGGTGGGATAGTTTATTCACATAATTGTGGACTTTCATGTTTATACAAAGTCCTACTAGAGATTTAGTAATTAGGGAATAGGTTTATCCCCAAGTATACATTTCATATGGCATTTTGAATACTTCCTGCATCTTCAAATATTCAACAAATTTGCTAGGAATGGCTGCTAGATAAACTTGTTTCCATAGCAGATTTTGGCTATCTTTTACCTCAAATATCCTTTGAGTCCAATCTTTATGGAACTCTTCATATTCAGACATTTTTTTGCATTTCATATTCATGAGGATCAGTTCATGTTTATCTGCCAATTCTTTTTCGGTGCCACACCAGTGTTCTAGGATCAAAGTAGTGAGAGCTCCTATCATATTATTTTGGGGATTCCCATCTAGGTGATATATAATATCTCCATGTTCATCTCTTAGGACTTCTGCTTCCATTTTAGAAATCATGATGGGAGATGAAAACACTTCCCACCATTTACTTAAAGTTCCAGTGAAACATTGTATAATAGATTTGCAAGCCTCAATTTCAGTTTTCCCTTTCATACACATTACTTTGTATGAGACATACATCCTATCGAGCATTTGTCTAATCTATCCCACAGATAGACTATCAATATTCCATTATGGAAACCAATCTTCTGTAAAAGTTTGACTTTCTGGCAATTTTCCTTTGCCTAAGAGATCTAGTGCAGGTGGTCTACTTACATGATGAGGGAGATCTTCATAAGAAGGTTTATGTATGGAGACTAAGGATAGATTCTTCTTAGAAGATTCTGGTTCATCTTGGCCTTTGGGAAAATGATAAGGGAATTTTTTCTCTATTGTTGTCTCAGAAAGCTTATATATAGGAGACATAATGGATATTGGAGGATTTGGGAGAATGAATGTCTGGGGAATGGGCTTGTCAGGAATATGATCTTTTTGTTTAATTTCTAACAAGGTTTTCCCCGTCGTAGAAAAATCTTCTCCAAGTCCTTCCATCAATTCTTCATGATGACAGGTGGATTCTTGTGACTTGTGGGTTACCACTTCTATTGTTTTGTCCACCTTTTCTTTTACATCAATAACTTTGTCATTTATTTGATTTATAGATTGGACTATGGTATTGGTAGAAACTTGCAGATCTCTGATTTGTCCTTTTCTTGCATATTCATTTGTGACAAAGGTGTGAGTTGCCATGCCTCTTAAGGTAGTATTTGTCCAATTTATCTGTTCAGACAGAGATTGGACTTTTTTGTCAACACCTGAAAGTTGGGTGGCTTCATCTGCAAGCATCAGAGGTACAACTCTGACTTGCCTATTATTGTCTTCTAGGACAATACCTTTAAACGGAGGAAAAGTTGATGTAGATTCAACCGTTTTTCCTTCTAAACTTTTCCACTTATGATGAGGAGATGTTACTGCTTCTCCTTCCAACATCTGAACTTCAAGATTTTGGGTTATTTTCTTCCATTCATAGAAAGAGATCCAAATATTCTTTTCAGTAATAAAGTTTTGCCAATCTTTTGACAATTTGTCTTTTTCTCCTTCTGTGGTAGAGATGTTGAAGTCAGATGTTTCGGGATTAGTAAACAAATCCCAATTCAGCATTTTCTTGATCCAGACTTCTTCAATGGATCCTTTGGGACATCTGGACATGACAGAATGAAATTTATGAATTTCATCAATGGATGGTCTTTTGATAGATTCAGGTAGAGGATTTGTGAATCTACAATCAGGGATGACCTTATCACACTGTTCAATATAACCTAACCCATATTTTGGTGTTCCAGGAGGTCTCATTCCTTTATAAATATCTTGAAGTCTTGGATCTAAGGTCTCGATAGTTGGCATATAATGAATCATAAGACAATGCTGAGACTCAGAAGTTGAAACAAAACTTTCTACAGTATTATACACATGACGAAAAGCTACTGAAGAATCCATGTGAGAAGTAACAACTATAACTGCACAAAAAAGCAAGGCATTTAAATCTAGTCTTCTGCACTAGAGTGAGAGAATTTCGATTCGGCTCCTGGCCGACTGCTCAGGCAGAGACTAGTTATACTTATAAAGAAGTCGCAGAAGTGGAAACCTTGTCTTTCAAAGGCCCAAGACTTTTGATACGGCTTTGGAAAGTCGCAAGAGTGGAAACCTTGTCTTTCAAAGGCCCGAGACTCTTGATACGCCTTTCAAGATTCTTTCTTATAAAACAAAATAACAGAGTGAGGGATCTGTTATCATACCTGGCGCGAAAATGATGTCATGGCTCTGAGTCTACTTAATGGTTGTTTTTTAAGGATTAATGACAAAATGGATACCAAATATAAATATAAATACAATTTATAAAAAATTTATAAGTTTAAAGATTTGATTCCTTTAAACAAATAATAAAATTAATATTAAGTTAAAATGAATTTACTATGATTTATAAAATTTGACATTGCCTTTAATCTTTATCTTATAATTAATGATTTATGATTTATAATTAATCTTATTCTTAAGTCTATGGAGGTATAATATTTTACCCTCCTCTGAATTTGAACTTGTGATTTTTTAGGAGGAAACACATGTTCTTAACCATTAGACCCACTAAAGTTGTAAAATAATAGTAATAATAATAATAATATATTTTTAAGGTCACAGCCAACCCAGCCACCGAATTGGTATATGAGACCTCCTTGTTTATGGGACAAGTGACCTCTCTCCATAGTGATTTGACTAAGGTATGCATACCCTACCCCCCTCTTGATTTAAACCTGTGACCTCCAAGGAGGAAACACTTGTTATCAATCATTATGCCCACTCAGATTGTATTCATAAATGAAATATTAACAACATAGATCCATCCAAGAAATACATGTTATGAACCATTATGCCCACTCAGATTGTATTCATGAATGAAATATTAACAACATAGATCCATCTTAAACCTAGATCTACCAAGCAGAGGGATCAAAGAGTTTAAGATGTATTTTTTATTGACACGACTTTATTTTTATTATTGTTATTTTTTAATTGAGTTGACATTATTTTTTCTTAAATCTGACATAACCCTAATGTGACAACATCTCTCCCATACTAGGATCTAGAGCAGCGAGCAACTCCTAGTGTTATTATTCAATTTGGGAAAGGCTACTAACTATCAAACCAAAATTCTCACCTTATTTCAAGGTTTGAGGATTACTCATGATAGACAACATAGGAGATTAATTGTCATTGGACATTAGGAACCCATAATCAAGGATATGCACCAAGGTTATGATCAAAACCATAGTGTATTATCAAGAATATTTCACAAGATAAAGAAAGAAGTGACAAGGTTTGAGGAGGTTGAGTTTTTTCACTTGCTAAAATCCTTAAACTAACAAGCTTATAAATTAACAAGTAGACTTAAACAAGGTTCCTTTAGAGACAAAATTGGACAAGCATGGTTCCACATACACTAACTCCATGATTAATTACATGATTAAAAATTAAAAAGAGGCATTAGGTTATCTTCCCCACCTTAACTACATAGAAATT
>JZKD02S1925154.1:1073015-1086346 GCA_000966675.3 Picea glauca | reverse complement strand
TTAAAAAATTAAAAAAATAATGTAATTTTGATTTATAATTAATTTAAATACTATTCAAATAACCTTAAAATTATTTATGAACATTACTTAAGCTTTTTTTAATGATAAAATCCCCACACATACAAAACAGATTAAATACTAAAAATACTTCCATGTTAGTAAAAAAGATCAAATGCCTCTATATTAATATAAAAGTGAAAATCAACATAAAAAGGATAAGATGCTTCTCTCTAAACCATCAATATCAACAAAAATGGATACCAAAAATCAGTTAACTGTTGTTTTTTATATTAATATAAAAGTGAAAATGAACATCAAAAGGATAAGATGCTCCTCATTAAACCATTAATATCAACAAAAATTGATACCATAAATCAGTTAATGGTTGTTTTTTAGGATTAATTACAAAAATCATCAATATCAACATAAATGGATAGAGGCTTCCTCCGACAGAGAAATGAAGCTTGAATAGTTGACTTGTCTCGTGCTTCTGCTCTTCCTGCTGCTTGACCTTCTACTTCTTGCTACTTTTTGCAGACCAATCCAGATTACTATGACAAACCCCAAGGTGAACCTTATGCGAACCCAAGAGAGAAATCCGTATGAACCCTTAAACAACCCAACACCCCAAACTGCCCTAAGCGGCCCCTTGCCTAGCGGGACTTACAAGATGTTCCAGGACCTCAGCGAACTGCAGTTAATCACTCTCAAGAACTTTATCTTTCCCCTGAGCAAATTTTTAGCTTAAACTTCAAGGAACACAAACTGCAATAATAGGCAAGCATAAACAAGTAAAGAGCAGAGATACACAATAAGAGACAATATCCAGAACTCAAAATGCACGCGGAAGACTTTTATATTATATCAGAGAGCCGAAAAGCTCTTGTGCTAGGGTATTACAATATGTGAGCAGGATGCTCTATCTCACTCTTACAAACACTCAAAAAGACTCGAAAAGCTCAGACAGAAGGGAGCTCTTAGAAGACTCGGACTCTTAACACTCTAAACTGACTCAAAAAAAACTCTCCCTACAATGACCTCTTCATCTCCTTATATACAAATTTTTCGGAGATGAGAATCATTAGAAGAATAGGACTTGACCCAATGTGTCGGGTAACAAATCTACTTTAAGGATTTGGCAGTAGACATCATGCAAGATGCTTCCGACCAAATCAGTCCTTTTATTCTCACTAAGAAAAGAAAATCTAGTTTTAAGATTTGGCAGGACAATCATGCAAGATTTCCTGACCAAAACACTATTCAAAATATAGAAGGATGGAGGAATCTTAGAAATGTGGGTCAAACCACGCCAAAAGTTTGAGAAGTGCTCCAAGTTTCTAAGATACCTTTTATTACACAGTGGAGTTTATGTTGTAAACCCACGGAAACAGATTGGCACCATTGCCGTCCAATAAGACTTTAAGTTACAAAGTGGAGGTTTATGACGTAAACCCACGGAAACCCATTGACACTATTGTCGGCCAATAAGACTTAGATTTTATTTATCTAGTCGTTTTCAATGTGGGTATGAGACCTTTCTTCATAATTTAATGTATCGCACATTTTGCTATAAACTTTCCTAGTTACAAATGGTTGACCATTCATAAACTATACACCAATTTTGACTTTAGTGACCCATTGGAAGTGGTTCAGAATAAAATGACAGAGAATTTCTCCTTCGTTTGGTCCATTTTGGAATAGACTTTGAATATTCTATAAAGGAGATAGGAGAGTGCAAGCTGAGGATAAAATAGTTGGGTCTATTGCACTTTTGTTTAAGCCAAAATCTTTCCACCATTTAGCCATCCAACTTGGAGGTCTTCCTATTGTAGATGTATTAACATTTATGAACTTGACTAATGTTAAAAAGTCTTCTTGCTGGATAAAATCCCACCATAAGGCTTTGTAGTGAGTATAATCATAGTCACTGTTTGGAAAATATATGGCAGGGTTCCTTTCTAGCCAGTGACATATCAACCTGGGTCTCTGCAGACAAAAGTATTGCTGACTATATCCAAGATTGACCCTGATATCCCAAATACAATCTATATCATAGAACTTGTCAACTAGAGCTTCTTGGGCTTCGACAACTTTTTGAGATGCCCTATTAATAATAGGAATTAAAATATTTAAACTTTGTTTGCTGCGAATTTCTGGAATCAAGTGTGGGTTGATAACTTGATTTGCACGGGTTATTACTTTAGTGCTTCTTAATTCCCAATGTGGTTTCCAGTTTGATACATACTGTTCCCAGCTAAGTGAATCTGGAATAGTAGTCAATACTTCAACTCCATCTCTCAACTGGACAGAGATTATCATGCACTTTTCTTGGAGATGTTCTCTGCTTAAGAAATCTGGAATGGAATTTGTAGCACCTTTGATGTGTTCGATAGAGAAATCAAAATTGCTAAATAAGGCTTGCCATCTAGCAAATTTTGAATCTCTTGGAGATTTTAGATCTTTGTTCAAAACTTTACTCATGGTTGCAACATCAGTTCTTAACAATAATTTCTTGTGTATAAGAAATATCTCAAATTTATGAATAACATTTAAAGCTGCTTTTATTTCTTTGTCTAGAGCAGAGTAACTCTTCTCTCCATCATGCCATAACCTAGAAGCAAACTGTACTATTTATTCAGTTTTCTTATCCTTTTTATGTCTAACTTGCTTGAGTGCTGCTCCCCAACCAATGTTGCTTGCATCTGTCTCGACAATCTTGGGAAGATCATCATCAGCAATGTAAAGTAAGGGGAGTGTTTTTTCTTTTACCTTGATATTTTTGACTGCTTGTGAATGTGCCTCTGTCCAACGTGTAGGATCCTTCTTTAATCTGTCATTCAATAATTTTCGATCTTGGGCACATCCTTTATAAAAATGGCTTATGTAATTTAGGTTTCCCAAGAACCTCTGCAATTGTACCTTGTCAATTATTTTGTCTGGGAACTTGTCAGCAAATTCCACGGCATGAGTTTGCAAAGTAAGCTCACCATTTTTTATATTGTGACCTAAATATTTGACTTCTGTTTTGAACAATTCAAGTTTATTTTTTGAGAAGACCAGACCAGCTTGTTTAACAATTTGTACAAATTTCTTAAGATGCTTGAAATGTTGTTCAATTGATGATGAGAAAACAAGAATATCATCTATGTAGACTATAAGTCAATCAAAGTATGGCTTGAGGGTATCATCCATTACCCTCTGAAACTTGGCAGGAGCATTTTTTAGTACAAATGGCATTACATTCCATTCATAATGCCCGGCTGGTATGCTGAAAGTTGTTTTGAATTTATCTTCTTCTTTCACAGCAACTTGCCAAAATCCTGATTTCAAATCAAACTTTGAAAAAAAATTTGCTCCAGCAATTCGAGTTACCAGGCTGGATTTATTTGGGATGGGATAAGTGTCATCGGATAGAACTTTATTAGTGGTTTGTAATTTACCACCAATCTAGGGACACCTCTTATCTGTTCAGAATGTTTGTTAACATAAAATCCATAGTAGTTCCAAGGACTGATAGATTCTCTAATGAGTCCCTTTTGGAGAAGACCCTTTATTTCTTCTGCACAAAGTTTTTGATACTCAACATTCATAGGAATCGCTCTGCTTTTACAAGGTGTCCCTAAGTAATCATCCTTATAAGGAAGTGACACCTCATGTTTCTTTTGACTCCAAAAGGAAATAGGATTCTCAGAACATATTTGTTCTGTGATCTCTTGTTTTAACAACAATATTCTTTGTTGGATTTGGCTTTGATTTCGCTATTCTTTTATCCTCAGATTTGACTGCTGATTTCTCAATTCTTCTATCTTTAGGATTTTATTCTTAATGGTATATACCATAGTAGATATCCTTGGAGAAGAAATGAAAGGAAGTTTGATAGAGATCCTTTTATCCTTTGATGGAATGTTGATAAAATAGCCTGTTGTCCCATCTGGTAATATGGTAGACCCATGAGGTTCTACTGCTGCAAAGAAAGGTGTTCTTAGGATGCAGGCTACTGGAATATTTGCCAAAAGAAATTTTCGTTTTAGGCACTGATCTTTGAAGCATAGGGAGGCTTTAGGGATTTCAAAAGAAATCTCTGTTGGAATATTTCCTAACCCAATAGCATTGACTTGTGTTTTTTGCCAGAATTGAACAGGGAGAATATCTTTATTCAAAAGATTAAGATCTGACCCTATGTCTAAGAAAGTCTTGAGTCTGAAAGATTTTCCTTGTATTTTTATATCCAAAAGAACATGGAATTTTTGGTGTTGGATATGGAGCACTTGGTCCTTTTGATCATCCTGCTCTTTTAATGACTTTTTCAAATTGTTGATTTATTTGCCTAAATCTGAGATAGAAATGGTCTGGACAGAACATCAGATTGGTTTTGCTACATATGGGTGTAGTAAAACATCTGAGCAAGACTTTTTCTTAAAAGATCTCATTATCTGACTTCTATATCTCCATTCATAAAATGAGATCAAGGTATTGTTTAGCTCCATGTATTGCTGCCATTTTCCAAACAAGTTTATCTTTTCTTCAATTGTGGTGGTCTTGGAAAAGTTCTTTGCATCTGGGTGAGTGTACAAATCCCAATTTAGCATCTCTTTCATCCACTCTAATTTTACCCAATGTTTTGAACATTCTTTCATTAAAGAAATAAATTTTCTTATTTCAGGAATGGATGGTCTTCTAACATCTTCTGGAATATCCCTCTCAAATCTTAATGATTCTTCTGTATAAGGATTTGATTTTATAACCAATATATGAGAATCATGAGGAAAAGGGAATTCAAAACATTGCAGATTAGGGCAAGGTTCTTTTGCAGTAGAAACAATTGGTGGGAGCTTTGTTCTTGGGCTATGATGGTCATGTTCAAATTGGAGTTGGCCTTCTTCCTCATATGTTGGGCTGTAGAAAGTGTGACCAATTTATTATAATCCAAACATTGGACTTTGTAAGGAACATGTCCTCAAGAAGATACTAGGGTTTGGAGTGATGGATATAAACACAAAGATGAAGTAGAGGAGGAAGAAGGAAATGAAGAACTGTTTCTAGATAAAGTTTTTTGGGGAAAGGAAATAGCAGCGGAAAAAGGAGTCTCCTGGATGCTTGCAGAAGTTTTTTTTTTTGGAATAGGAACTTTTGGTGTGTCTATGACCCAATTTGTAGGGAAAGAAAGATTTTCCCATTTAATGGTTTGATGTTCCATTTTTTGCTTTGGTGGGTCTGTGAGAACCAATGTACTAGACTGGGAAGATTGACTGGGAGAATTCAAGATTGCGGGATAGAGAGTATTTATATGTCTAAAACATCCCCTAGTCTGGATTGAGATATTGGTTCTAGTTTGACACATATCAAATCTAGTAGTTCTGATCTGGAGTTTGAGGATATCCCCAATATTTTCGTCAAAAGTATGTACAGAGAAATTTGGAAAACAATCAAAATATACAAGACCATTTGAGAGTGGAGCTACAATGCCACCTATCAGAGAATCAGTAAACTTGTTGTGATTCATGTTTCTAACTGTACATAGAACATAAGAGTCAATGCCTTTGTGAACCAGGGGGCTAATACCCACGCGAATACAACTGAAATGGAAGTAATTTGTCTTATGCTTTATGGATTCAGATTGTACTTCTTTGACATTTATCAAGGAAATAGTCTAGATGACATCACTATTTTGTTGTATGTGGCTTACTGATTCTTTAACTATAACCCTAGACACAGCTTTAAGATGGAACATGCTAAGATCTTTATATACTTGACTAGGAGAAATAACAGGTAATTTCCAAGCGGCTTGTGGCTAGGTTTCTACTTCTTCAATGCTGGCATGGTTTAGACTATGAAGTTGATTGTCAGCAAACATACCTTTTAAACCACTCGTAGATAATCTAGAAGAAGTATCTTCTGCATTTTGAATTTCTCTAAAAAAACATGATTTTATCCATTGTGAAATGTCTAACTAAATCTGCACAGAAAAGCAGGGCGTTTAAATCTAGTCCTCTGCACTGGAGTGAAAGAATTTCGATTAGGCTCCTAGCTGACTGCTCAGGCAGAAACTAGTCATACTTATAAAGAAGTTGCAGAAGTGGAAACCTTGTCTTTCAAAGGCCCGAGACTCTTGATACATCTTTCAAGATTCTTTCTTATAAAAAAAAATAACAGAGTGAGAGATCTGCTATCATACCCGGCACAAAAATGATGTCATGGCTTATAAGAAAGAATCTTGAAAATGAGATCTGTTATTTTGTTTTATAAGAAAAAATCTTGAAAGTCGTATCAAGAGTCTCGGGCCTTTGAAAGACAAGGTTTCCAGTCTTGCAACTTTCCAAATCCGTATCAGAAGTCTCAGGCCTTTGAAAGACAAGGTTTCCACTTCTGCGACTTCTTTATAATTATAACTAGTCTCTGCCTGAGCAATCGGCCAGGAGCCTAATCGAAATTCTCTCACTCCGGTGCAGAAGACTAGATTTAAACGCCCTACTTTTCTGTGCAGTTATAGTTGTTACTTCTCACATGGATTCTTCAATAGCTTTTCTTCATGTGTATAATACTATAGAAAGTTTTGTTTCAACTTCTGAGTCTCAGCATTGTCTTATGATTCATTATATGCCAACTATCGAGACCTTAGATCCAAGACTTCAAGATATTTATAAAGGAATGAGACCTCCCGGAACACCAAAATATGGGTTAGGTTATATTGAACAGTGTGATCAGGTCATTCCTGATTGTAGATTCACAAATCCTCTACTTGAATCTATCAAAAGACCATCCATTGATGAAATTCATAAATTTCATTATGTCATGTCCAGATGTCCCAAAGGATCCATTGAAGAAGTCTGGATCAAGAAAATGTTGAATTGGGATTTGTTTACTAATCCCGAAACATCTGACTTCAACATCTCTACCACAGAAGGAGAAAAAGCCAAATTGTCAAAAGATTGGCAAAACTTTATTACTGAAAAGAATATTTGGATCTCTTTCTATGAATGGAAGAAAATAGCCCAAAATCTTGAAGTTCAGATGTTGGAAGGAGAAGCAGTAACATCTCCTCGTCATAAGTGGAAAAGTTTAGAAGGACAAATGGTTGAATCTACATCAACTTTTCCTTTGTTTAAAGGTATTGTCCTAGAAGACAATAATAGGCAAGTCAGAGATGTACCTCTGATGCTTGCAAATGAAGCCACCCAACTTTCGGGTGTTGACAAAAAAGTCCAATCTCTGTCTGAACAGATAAATTGGACAAATGTTGCCTTAAGAGGCATGGCAACTCACACCTTTGTCACAAATGACTAGAAAAGGACAAATCAGAGATCTGCAAGTCTCTACCAATACCATAGTCCAATCTATAAATCAGATAAATGACAAAGTTGTTGATGTAAAAGAAAAGGTGGATAAAACAATAGAAGTGGTAACCCACAAGTCACAAGAATCCACCTGTCATCATGAAGAATTGATGGAAGGACTTGGAGAAGCTTTTTCTACAATGGAGAAAACCTTGTTAGAAATTAAAAAAAAAGATCATATTTCTGACAAGCCCATTCCCCAGACATTCATTCTCCCAAATCCTCCAATATCCATTATGTCCCCTGTATATAAGCCTTCTAAGACAACAATAGAGAAAAAAATCCCTCATCATTTTCCCAAAGGCCAAGATGAACCAGAATATTCTAAGAAGAATCTATCCTTAGTCTCCATACAGAAACCTTCTTATGAAGATCTCCCTCATCATGTAAGTAGACCGCCTGCACCAGATATCTTAGGCAAAGGAAAATTGCCAGAAAGTCAAACTTTTGCAGAAGATTGGTTTCCAGAATGGAATATTGATAGTCTATCTGTGGGACAGATTAGACAAATGCTCGATAGGATGTATGTCTCATACAAAGTAATGTGTATGAAAGGGAAAACTGAAATTGAGGCTTGCAAATCTATTATACAATGTTTCACTGGAACTTTAAATAAATGGTGGGAAGTGTTTTCATCTCCCATCATGATTTCTAAAATGGAAGAAGAAATACTAAGAGATGAACAGGGAGATATTATATATCACCTAGATGGGACTCCCCAGAATAATATGATAGGATCTCTCACTACTTTGATCCTAGAAAACTGGTGTGGCACAGAAGAAGAATTGGCAGATAAACATGAACTGATCCTCATGAATATGAAATGCAGAAAAATGTTTGAATATGAAGAGTTCCATAAAGATTGGACTCAAAGGATCTTTGAGGTAAAAGATAGCCAAAATCTTCTATGGAAACAAGTTTATATAGAAGCCATTCCGAGCAAATTTGTTGAATATTTGAAGATGAAGGAAGTATTCAAAATTCCATATGAAATGTATAATTGGGGAGAAATCTATTCCCTAATTACTAAAGCTCTAGTAGGACTTTGTATAAACATGAAGGTCCACAATTCTTTGAATAAACTATCCCACCTTCCAGACAGAAAATCCATCTATGAAAAATATGGTCTTTACATCTCCAATCCAGTCAGAAGAAAATGGAAAGAATCAAAAGAAAGAAAAAGGACCAAATATAAGTCAAGGACACATTATTATGAGCCTGACGATATTAAACTCAAGACTCATTCTAGTTAAGCCAAACAACAAATTCAATGTTGGCTTTGTGGGAAGTCTGGACATATTGCAAGCTCTTGTCCAGAAAATAAAAATTCAAAAATGACAAAAGGGAAATATTCTGAGCAAAAGGAAAAAGAAGCTCAACAAAAACAACTAGTCCTTAGAACTCATTGTAATAGATGTGGAGCAAATGATCATCAAACAAACCAATGCCCACATCACCCTTTTGTCAAAAGGGAATAAGTCCACTTAATGCAACAAGGATGTTTCTCTGATTCTACTGATTCTTCTGATTTTGAATATGAATCAGAAAAGGAAATTCTATTGCATCAAAACTGCAAATGCAATAACCTAGACTTTTGTTCTTGTGAAAGCTCATCTGAAGCTGAAACTGAATCCAATTTTGAAAATTATGCACAGTTCATAGAGAAGATAAAAGTTTTCATGTACAACAACACTAACGACCAAGATGCTCAAATGCTTACCCAGATCAAGGCCCTACCAGAAGGAAACATGAAAAATTCCCTTCTTGAAACCTTCCTGAAAACAATAAATGCAGGATAAAGATACAAAAATCCTAAAACTCTTAACAGGGAAGGTATAAAGCCATTATTTTTAGAAGCCTCTTTTGAAAGAAATACAAAGTCTTTTATCCAGCATAATAAAGAGGCAAAGTTACAATATACTTCCATTCCTGAACTGGCAAAAGAAATAATCTCTTTAAAAAGAGAAGTTGTTGAACTAAAAACCAGACTAAGAGAGTTTGGAGAAGAATCTACAGACTCTTATAAAGTGGATTCTTGGGCGAGGCAAGAAATCAAAATGATAAAAGAATTACTGGAATCTTGACCACCTCCACTTGAAGATGCACCGGTTGAAATAGAGACTCACAGTGCAGCCCAATTACAAGGATTGGATGCCATGAGAATATTGCCAGTAAAATTTCAGAAATATCATGTCCAGGTAAATCTTGAGATATATTCTGAAATATTCCGTTTAAATGCTCTCCTTGATATAGGATCAGACATGAACCTCATCCACAAATATTTGATCCCTAGCAAATACTGGTTCTCCAGTAATTTCTCAGCTATTGGGCTTGGAAATATTTCCACCAATATGGATTATGAAATTCCAAAAGGCGTTTTACTATTTGGAGATTATGCTCTAGGAATGAGGTTCTTATTCTCTGACCTCCCAGTAGAGTGCATCTTGGGAACTCCATTTTTATCTGCAGTTGAACCTCATGGTTCTGCCCAAACTCCAGGAGGAAGCCCATGATATTTTATCACAATGCCAAAGATCAAAAATCATCCACTAGTCAGAAATATTTTGGCTTTTATTTCTGAACCTTATTCTCATAATGCCTATTGTTCAAAGAATCCTAAGACCATGGTTGTCATTAATGCTTGGGATGATCTTAACAATGTCCCAGTTACAGAAGAAATTGATGACAACTTAGATTGGGAAACTTATACTGAGAACTGGGCTCCACATTGGGAACTCAGAGGTTCTAAAGGTATTGAGTTTGGACTGCCAGGATTTTCGGTAAATACAAGCATCCATGTTATTCCTCCTCAACACCTAATAGGGCAAATGCATCAAGCCCCTACAATTGCAGCTCGACAAAAATTGGTCGAAATGGGTGATATTAGYAGAATAAGATCTGCCAACARAAACTGGTTMTGTCAGCATTCACARCAATGGAGCYAGASTTATGCTTATTCTTATTTTGAAATCCACAGAATGAGAACTTTGCAATCATGGCCTCAATCAGATCCTTATGAAAAATTGTTTCAGATAAATTATTTTCAATATAAAGCAATGTGGGATCATGTTTGCTTATGGACTGACAGGTACAGGTACTACTATTGCATGGTTAAATTCTCTGAGTAGTTCAAGACAAACACAACACCAGAACCAGACTGGTTTGATACATGGTGGAAAAGGTTTGCCCTAAATCCTAGCGCCATACACCCAGATGTAATAGATATTGCACAGATGTTCCTGTTCCATCAAAGAAAATTTCCAAATATTGTGCATAAACTAAAACAAATCATAGATGCAGAATACCGAATGATTTTTACAAGAGAAAAACATCCATGGGTAATCCGGGCAAAGTATGTACTACAACAAGATGAAGATCGAGATGAGGATCCTAAGATGTACCGAGAAATCTATACTCAGCATTGGGACCCATACCAATTCAATCATTTCCATGACCAGCCAGTGGAATGAAGAATCTCATAATTAAGAACTATCATGTCTTATTGGCCGACAATGGTGTCAATTGGTCTCCGTGGGTTTACGGCATAAACCTCCACAGTGTAATTCAAGTCTTATTGGCCGACAATGGTGCCAATCTGTTTCCATGGGTTTACAGCATAAACTCCACTATGTAATAAAAGATATATTAGAAACTTGGAGCACTTCTCCAACGTTTGGCGTGGTTTGACCCACATTTCTAAGATTCCTCCGTCCTTCTATATTTTGAATATTGTTTTGGTCAAGAAATCTTGCATGATTGTCCTGCCAAATCTTAAAACTAGATTTTGCTTTTCTTAGTGGGAATAAAAGGACTGATTTGGTCGGAAGCATCTTGCATGATGTCTACTGCCAAATCCTTAAAGTAGATTTGATACCCGACACATCGGGTCAATTCCTATTCTTGTAATGATTCTCATCTCCGAAAATTTTTGTATATAAGAAGATGAAGAGGTCATGGTGGGGAGGAGTTTTTTCTTAGTCAGTTTAGAGTGTTAAGAGTCCAAGTCTTCTAAGAGCTCCCTTCTGTCTGAGCTTTTCGAGTCTTTCTGAGTGTTTGTAAGAGTGAGATAGAGCATCCTACTCACATATTGTAATACCATGGCATAAGAGCTTTTCGGCTCTCTGATATAATATAAAATTATTCTGCATGCATTCTGAGTTCTGGATATTGTCCCTTATCATGTATCACTGTTGTATACTCGTTTCTGCTTGCCTATTATTGCAGTTTGCGTTCCTTGAAGTTTAAGCTAAAAATTCGCTCAGGGGAAAGATAAAGTTCTTGAGAGGGATTAACCACAGTTCGCTGAGGTCCTGGAGCATCTTGTAAGTCCCGCTAGGCAAGGGGCCGCTTAGGGCAGTTTGGGGTGTTGGGCTATTTGAGGGTTCATACGGATTTCTCTCTTGGGTTCGCATAAGGTTCACCTTGGGGTTTGTCATAGTAATCTGGATTGGTCTGCAAAAAGTAGCAAGAAGTAGAAGGTCAAGTAGCAGGAAGAGGAGAAGCACGAGACAAGTCAACTATTCAAGCTTCATTTCTCCGTTGGAGGAAGCCTCAAGATATTTACAGTCTGAGAAATGGAGGTAGTATCCTCCTCCTACGAGATTTTAATCCTAGAACTACTACTAATCAAGGTATTATCTTAAGCAATGATTCCAACCCTAATCCTCTATGGCTAGATGGGGACCTTGTTTTAGCTAATAGATACAAGAGAAATTCAAAAGACTTGACTGAGAATTTATATGGTACTGAGCTAATCAAGCTTTGTAGTTCTCAAGATCTAATCATTTGCAATGGTCTAATGAAGTGGCATAACCAGATGACTTGTATCCATGGGCTAGGTAGTAGTCTTGTGGACTATGTGATATCAGATATCCCTATTTACAACCAAATAGTAAATTTTGACATTTTAAATGACCATAATCATGACTCTGATCATAGACCTTTAACCATAACTCTAAACTTTATCATGCACATAAACACTCTTGAAGATAACTTTGGTAACCAAAGGCATCTGATTTTTAACAAAATAAAGTTGATCTCTTTTTAAAGGAATTAAACGCTGAATTTAATCTTCTATCATATAAAAAAAATATTGAAGACATCTATCATAATTTTACAACAACCCTCTCTACCTCCTTAACAAAAATTCTATCGAAGCATTGTGTAAAAAGAAGAATAGAATTTTCAACCCTTGTATGATAACGAGTATAAACTTGCTAGAAAATCCATTAGGGATGCCTATAATGAGTCTTTAAAATATGATAAGATTAATAGATACAAAGCCCTAATTAAAAAAAATAAAAGGCACTACATAAATAGAAAGCAAGAGAATATTTTGCACCTTTCTAAGCTAGATACAAAGAAAATTTTGAGGCAAATCTTGACTCGTAAAAACTAAATAAAATGATATGATTCCCTTACAAGACTAGAATTAGTACCTTAAAAATCCTTAGAAATCTTGTAATGTCCTCGAAAAAATAACAATAGTTTTTAAAAAAGATTATGTTTTTTCTATAGAATACATAAATTTTGGGGTTAAGTGACTTACAAATGGGAAACCTAAGGACATCGAGGGCTCCCAAATCGAAATATTAAAAATTGGAGGGCCTATTATGATCCCTCATAGACACAAGCTCTTCAATTTAGCAGTCAAGTAGGGCTTCCCTAAACCTTGGACTCAAAACCTCATTGTACCTCTTTTTAAAAGTGGGGATGAAATAAATCCCTCTAATTATAGGACCAATATGCTTAACCCCATTTTATCCAAGCTATATGGAAGTATTTTGGAAAAGAAGATAAGCATATGGCTAGAAAGCCATGAAAAAAGAGTTGAAGGTTAGGCTGGTTTTAGAGGTTATCATTCAACTTTAGACCACCTTATCTGTAACACCCATACATGATGTTAAACTATTAATCTTCCATTAAACATACACAATAAAAATTGTGCTTTAACATAATTTCATTTCATTTTTATTTACACATTTCTTCTACATCTTC
>JZKD02S1925154.1:1022065-1069812 GCA_000966675.3 Picea glauca | reverse complement strand
TACATGTGCAAATCATAATTTTTAAATTTGGGAAACTTGGCATGGTTTGATCCTTGCACATAAGGGAAACAAGGTCCAAGCATCCCATTTCTCAGGCACAAGGTTGAAAATCATATATTTCAATAAATAACTTTCTCAACTTATTATCCAATTTATTTAGACATTTAACTGGTAAACTTTGGAAATTTACCAGAGATTACCAGTCTTTACCATTCATTCAAATTTTCCCGGAAAACATATAAATATACAAATACATATATAAATTCATTTAAATTTTTTGTTTAAATTTTTTGTTCATAATATTACATTTCTTGGAAATAAAATCCACCATGGTAAAACTATGGTTTTACCAAAAATTACTACCTTCCTCTTCTTATACATTTCTTTGCTATTTTCATGGAATAATTACTATTTCCAATTCTTTCCCCTTTGGACATGTTAATTTATTGTGTAATTTCTAGTATAATTTCCTTTCTTACCATATACTCTTGAAACTTAATTAATCACAATGCATTCAATTCCCAATTTCTTTTTATTTCCAATTAGGAACTTGAATTTTATTTCTCCTTCTTTCCTTATCATTTATTTTAAATACTTTGTCTCTCTTCAATATTTGAGTTCTTTTCCTAAGGTCAAAGAGGGATCTAAACTTCACCAAAGTTCTGAGTCCTACCAGATTTTCCAAGCCAAAAGAGTGGTCAAAGCCAGCTGACCAATCTTGATGTGTATATCAGCAATTGTATTTCCTACTACCCATTTGTTTTGTGATTGCTTTAGTGGCTCAGTATTTTACTAAAAACTTAGAGATTTTTCCACAATTACTATCAGTGGTCAGTCAACATTATGTTCAAACTTTGAGTGACAAACAATTACTAAAAAAATTCCTTTCAAACAAAGACAAGTAGAAGACCAACAACAAAATGTGTTTTCCCAGATCCTATTTCAAATTTCACAAACAACCAAATAATTAGAGTGATGATTCCACACTCTGAATAAGATGACAAAATATTTAAATAACTAGTACATGAATTCCATAATATTTGGTATACTTGTCATGGCATTACAAGGCACAAGAAACAATTTTCTAAAATTTAGAAATTGTTGGAAACTGTTGAAGGGTGTGCCACTTTCCACCCAACCATAGGCATCGATGCTCCTTATGCTTTCACAGTTGGACACCCCCTAGCCAGAGTATGTTGCCATGAGAGGAAATTATTGCTACTTAGCAAAAGAGAAAATATGAAGGCCACTCTCCTTCACCTACAAGAACTCAAAAAACCAAGTATTCAATATGCCAAGCAAGAGTGGAACTCTTTCCACAAAGAGTTTCAATAGTTGTCATACACATCACGAGGTGTTAGCACTCTATAAATTTTGTCTAGATGATAGACAAAAAATAGAGGTAATTGTTTCAACATACTTTAGAGCTGAGCACTAGCCTACTCAAATCAGAGAGGGCTCTCTCATGTCACTAGGTATTTCTTTGGCAATTAGTGGCTAGATTTAGATTGCTTTGGGGGGGTTTTATAAAGTTTGTTGGCAAATAAGGGGAGGAACTCTTAGGGATATGGAGTCAAAATTATGAAAGTGAAGGAAAACAATGATTGGCCGGTAGAAATCTCCAGAGGATAAAGGCTAAATGAGGAAATGAATCTAAGTTGTTAAATGAGTTTAGGTAGGGTGTAAGAAGAAAGAGAAAACAAATAACTACATCAGAGCATTACTGAACTGAATTTTGAATTAGTTAAGAGGAAATTCACACAATTTAAATCGCTTAAGCCGAGAGCATCACAAGATGAATTCTGAGCTTTTAACTATCCAATTTAAACATAAGACAGTGCAAATGGAAATAAGGAACACAGGAAATACATACGATGAAAGAAGACAAAACTCATATCACCACCATTAGCATCTTTTCATAGAGACTTCAAAAGCTTTTGCATATGTATTCAATTCAGCTCCAAAAAATTACAATGTAGTTCAAAACAACTAAGAAGGTGCCCTTGCACTTATGCCAACATTAATTCATTCGAAAATCCTAGTACTTATACAGTTCAATTACAATGGTTGAAACCGAAGCGTTTCAATTTCTGAAAATGACTAAAATAATTACAAGCCAACAGTTTTGGTAGATGAATCAATTTACAATGATTTAAATAAAAAACGTTTCATAAACTAGGGACAGATCACTCTGACTGCTCGTCTTCCTCTGCACCATCTCTCTTGCTCCGATCTCCTGTCGAACTTGCCAGTTTAGTGACACTTGGAGGTTACTTACTGGTCCCTGGAAAACTGCATTTCATCCTACCCAGTCGCACGATCTCCTTCCACTGTGAGTCAAAAGGAATCTCATAATCCATCATTTCCTTTATCAGAATCTCCAGATCAATGCAAGTAGCATAAGAAATAGTTGGCACCGCAGTCTTTACTGTCTTAAACTAATTCAAAATCTCAAAGTCTACGGCCAAATATTCCACCAAACTGGGTCCCTTCAGGTTCTCTTCCAGACCTTCAAATTTGGAATGATCCATTCTACACTGAGTGAGGAGTGAATTGTATTCCTCTTGATTGTATAATTTCCCTTTACCATCCCAAAATGGTGGGAGGCCCTTGATAAGAAATTGTTCAAATGTATCCTTAAACTCTTGTATACTCTGTTATATTTGCACAGCTTTGGTTTGAACCGACTTGAGAAAATTATACTTAGCGATGATCCTCCTAGCCCAAATGATCAGTGCAGTTATGTATTTTACCCCAATGGTCTGAAGATTAGCAGTGGGCACAAAATTTAGCAAATTAATAGCATTTTGGGCCCATTCCAAGGGCTTTTTCGCCAGTGTCTCATTTACAACAGTACATCTGCTTCGAGCAGTGATAGCCATGTTGTCTTTGTCATTTTTAAAATTCAGATAAACCTTGTACTTAGCAGCTTCATTAGCAACAACATCCTAGATTACATGTTTATCTCCTTGCAATAGTACTTTTCCCTTCAACCTCGTCTTCATCTTGTTCACCCTTTCTTGCAAATCTTGATTCTCCTTTTGGAATTGAGCCATCTTTTCATACTTTATTCTCATCTCTTGTTGCAACTTTTCTATGACCTCCTTAAGGCTCTTGATCTCCCATGTCTTTAAGCTTACTTGAGACATAGCCTGAACCAATCCATCAGTGCTTGATCCAGCTTTTGTAGTAGAAGGTGTGATAGCCACCATGTCTGATTTTGTTGTCTTTCCTTGTGACCAACTTTCTTTTTCCTTTTCCAGCTGCAATACTTTGGCTTTGTAATTTAGTGCTTCTTGTCTGAATGTCTCCTTTTCTTTCTCTAGAGCAGCTAGCTATGTTGTCTGTGGATTTTTTGTGGAAAACACCTTCAACTTATTCTTCAGGCTCTGGATCATCTTCACTTTCTCATATAAAGAAGCTTTTACCCCTTGAGGGCCTTCAGATTCCAATATTTTGACTTGTGTCTGCCTGGCTCTACTGGATGCTTTTTCCTGCTTCAATTGTCCATCCAATTTGAGTGCATGGGTTTTCAGTCTTGAAACCCTCAGACTCAAACTCGGGTAGTCTGAATATAGCATGTCACTGGCATTTCTGTGGAACTTTACCTTGTCTGGGGAACCAATATTTTCATAATACAGCTTGATTTCAGACACTTTATCCTCATCTGCCACCGCTATGTTAAAATACTTTCTTTCTACATCCTTGACTGAGAAAAGGGAAGACTTGTGCTAGGATTTCTTTATACCTAGGGTAACAAATCTCTTATTTCACTATTGGCCGTATTTCCTTTCACAACATACTGATTTTCTAAATCTTCTTTGGATTGGTAGACTACCCCAGGTGTCTTTCTAAAGACATGTTTCTTGCTGCTGAAAGCCCTTGAGATTCTTTCACCCTATGGCATGCTCTTTGTATTAGGCTCTTTGTTTTTGGTTCTGCTCTCCACCATTTCCATGCTCATTTTCTCCTTAGGTTCTTCCTCCTCCAAGTTTACTATATGTGGGTATTGTATGATCTTCATCTTCTTGAGAACATTTTGTTGACTACTGGTGCCCAAGGCCTCTGAACTACTCCTCTTGTTATAAATACTCATCTTGGGAGATTTAATAATCAACCTTGGAGAAGTTTTTTGTGTCTGGATCTATTGTGGGGATGACTCTATTTGTTGTGTCTGATCAAGTTGCAAAGTGACTTCCATATCTGCACAGGTTTCCAGATTTGCCAGTTTATCAAATCCTTCAACATGCTCATGCTTGTAGGGGCCTTGTCTCCTCATCATCCTTCTCTTAGATATGACCTAATGCAGATCATATTTCCTCCCTTGTAACTGTGCAAATCCAAATTCATTGATCTTGGCCTAGATCTGAGGCAAACATGATCTAGTTTTTACCACAAAGGGTCCTATTATGAAGGGAAACTTTAAGTTAGATGCTTTGTCCATCTTCAGAAAATGTTTTGTTTCTGAGATGATTCTTTGCCTAATGAATTCCAGGGCAAAGACTCTGGGAGTCAAGAAAATAGGCAAAAGGTAAGGTCCTTCTTGATAACCATATACCCAAATCACAGTAGACTGCATGAACAACACCCAATCTCCTACCCTATTCTCTGGATTAGGCTATAAAGAAATTTTCATTTCTTCCAAAACACTTGGCAGGCCGGTGCTGAAGATCAAGCTATAAAATCTAGACACGATCTTGTTTATAAAAATGAGCATTGTGATCCTTTTGCATTCGGTCGAGATGAATGCAGCTTCAGGGAACTCTATCTTATTCATTTCTAGGAACATTCTCAGCAAGTGCGTATGATACCTGAAGTGTCTCAATGAATTGAAATTTACTAGTTGTTTGTGCATATTGTCAGTGATGAACTCTTCAAAACTGATATGGACCGACTGACTGGACTATGACTGAAAAAAGGTAAACATGAAACCCAACATGACCTCTACTACAAACTTGTCATTGTCCAATCCTAAAATTTGACTAAGTATGGAGAAGGCCCACTGGACCTCAGTAACCATGACGCTTACACTGATAGATAACGACAGACTCTCAGAATGATGTTCGGGTTTAACAATGGTCTGTAAAAATAGGGTTTTGACTTCGGAGGGGCATTCTCTGTAGATTGTGAGTAGTTTATCTTCCTCAAAGGGCTCCGACGCCACAGGGGAAGATTCTAGTATACTGAGGGCGTGTCGAATTGGCGGGATATGTATTTCGCATAAGACCTCTAACCCTAACTTATTCAAAATGACCTTTTCATCTTGTGAATACTATTCTGCACACCAGCTTATGAACTCCGGGAAAGGGAAAGCAACTTCGATGGTGTAAGGGGTAATGGAGGCTTGGGCCTCTTCAAGGAAGGGTATTCGTTTCCCAACATTTTCTAACAAATTGGCTCTAGATACAGAAATGGGTGAGACGGTTATTTCTGTGTAAAATACATCGAAGTCCCTGTCAATTAGGGATTCTTCTTTAGAGGTGGGGTCTTTCTCTGTTACAAATAAAATTACAGGATTCATGGCCATGATGAAAAATACCTGTGAATCAGCAGAGAATGCATGAGTCTGGTTCACTGTTGAGATTCAGTTTCGAACGGAGCATTTGCACCAAATTTTCAAACGTTCAAATGATTTGAAATATCATAAAATAATGACCAGGGCCCTTCTTTTATATGCACTTTTCGATATCGGGGGTGAGACAAAACAATTTTGGGTAGACCATTTTTCACCCCGATATGGCTCTGGAGGCACCACGTGCCTGCAAGGTGAAACCACAATATTTTCCACGGCCCGCTCTCGAGTGATTAACCTTCGCACTATTTCCTCGCCTGATATGTCTCCTGACCATCGATCTGGGTTGTTTAAGATTTGTGGCCCACCGGGCCCCATCAACTTTCGCACATCTGCCATATTGGCCCTTCTCTGCTAGATGTGACCTGATCCTCCAAATTATCGTGCCTCCACCCCGATGTAGCTCCTCGCCAACTTTCGAGACTTAGATTCCATCAAAGGAAAATTGTTATGGTGATAACATAGGCTCCAACTGGGGATGTTATCCTCCCTGTGAAGTAGAAAATAATGGTATACCAAGTGCCTAACCATTGGGCAATGATTTATTCATCCAGTCTGAATCAACCAACCGTTATTCAAAAAACTCAAAATCGATCTAGCACAACTCAGGGCCTTCACCTCGGGCTTCAACTATGCTTCTTTTATTCCAACTTCTTCAAGCGAAAAGAAAACATAAAGCGATTATGTACAATGAATGGAAGGGGTGATGATGTTTAAACAATAAAATGCTTGAGAAACCTACCATTCACAGGCCCTCTTCCAATGATGTCTCCATTACTCTCCTACAGAATGTAGGCGTTACTTCCATGGTATGCCGCAATTTTGAATGGGCCCAACCATAGGTGATCAAATTTCCCATGTTTTCCCTTATCTTCATTTATGGCGTACCATTTTAGTACCAAGTCTCTTGGTTTGAATTTATTCACCTTGGTATGTCTATCAAAAGCCTCTTTGATCTTGTCTTGGAATAGTTGAGTATTGTCGAAATATTTTTCTCTGGTTTGTTGTACACTGATGAGTTCATCCTTCCTTCTTTGTGTGGCATCTATCTCTGCATCTTGCTCCTGCAACAGTCTCATTACTGGCAACCCCAATGTAGTAGGAAAAATTGATTTAGTGCCATAGACTATCTGAAAAGGTGAGGTGGTGATGGACCTCTTTGGGGTGATTCTATCATCCCATAATGCATGAATGAGCTTTTTGTGCCAAGCCTTTTTATTTTCTTGCAGCAACTATTTTATAATTCTGGTGAGGCTCTTGTTTGATGACTCAACTAACCCATTTCCCTCAGGGTAATAAGAAGTGGAGTGGCCAAGTGTTATGTTGTAGTCACTTCAAAATTTCTCCATTCTTTTAGACTTAAAGGTTGTTGCATTGTCTGTGATGATTTTGATTGGACATCTGAACCTAGATAAAATATTTTCTTCCAAAAACTGGATTATGACAGCATCCGTCGCTTGCCTAGTGGGTACTGCCTCGATCCATTTAGTGAAATAATGTGTTGTTGTTAGAATCCACTTGTATTGGGCTGAATACTTTGGATGTATTTCCCCTATGAATTCAAGACCCTACTGTCTAAAAGGAGCATCCACAGAGATGGGCTTCAAAGACAGAGGCTGCAATTTTTTTTTTCCTTCAAAAATCTGACATTCATGGCATCTTGAAACCCCTTTATAAACATCAGAAAAGATGTTGGGCCAATAGAACCCAGCTCGCAAGATTTTGTGCACAGTGGTTTTCCAATAATGATGACCTCCACAGTCACCCTTATGAAACTCTTTGATGGTCTTCTCATCTTCCTCTTCTAGCAAACAACTCAGTAAAATTCCCCTAGGATCCTTCCAATATAGGGATTGATTTACTATACAAAATTTTCCTTCTTTCAGTTTCAAGAACCTTGCCTTTGTTTTACTTAATTCAGGAGGAGCCTACAAATTTTTCAAAACAAAGATGATATCTGCATACCATGTGGAGTCAAGAAATTTCTGGGATATTTGTGGAGTCACCCTCTCCTCTTTTGCACCCTCTGACAGGTCTGTGATGAAATTTATTCCTAAGAGTTCACAATTGGTCCATGCCATCAACTTCACAAGCCCCTATCCTTTCATCAACTTGGTGGGTTTGATCTCAAGGTCATATTCTAACAAGACTGTTATCCATTTTCCCCTCTTTCCTTCAAGATCAGGTTGGGTTAAGATGTCTTTCACTGAGCTGCTGGGTACATAGGCAGTAGTATGGGAATGTAGGATGTAAACTCTGAATTCTTTCAAGGCCTTGACTAAATCATATGCTTGCTTCTCCATGATGTCATACTTCATAGGAGCATCCCTCAACGTCTTGATGTAATATGCTATGGGTTTCTCAAAATTTTGGTCATCTTTCTGGAGTAAAACACAAGCAATTGTGTGTTTTGAGGTGAAGGAGAACAATATGAAATCCTTTTCAAAATTGGGACTAGCCAGTACTGGAGCCTTGGTCAATGCCACCTTGATGTCTTCAAAGGACTTTCTAGCTTCAGGAATCCATTTTATTGCATTTCCCTTCTTGAGCATGTTGGTAATATGTTTTATGATTTTAGCCAAATTAGGGATGAATCTTCTCAGAAAATTCACTTTTCCCAAGAAATATTGTACCTCCTTTTTACTTCTGGGTATGCCAATTTTCAAGATCCTTCAACTCTGCTGGGATCTACTTTTATCCCCTCTTTCGAAACAATATGACCCAACAACTTTCCTTCTTCCATGGAAAATTTGACTTCTTGGGATTCAATGATATACCAAACTTCCTACATTTTTCAAATGCCTTTCTTAGATGCTTGAGGTGTTCTTCATCTGAGGCAGAATACACAGTGATATCATCCAGGTAGATAACAATGAACTTGTCCTTCTCGTCAGCAAAAGATATGACCATAGATCTCTGAAAGGTTGCCCCTACATTCATGATCCCAAAAGGCATCTTGGCATACATGAATGTTCCCCAAGGTGTTGTGAATGTTGTCTTTTCTTGATCGTCAGGATGCACCATAATCTGATTATACCCAGAGAAACCATCCAACATTGACATTTTCTGAGAGCCTACCACCTTTTGTAAAATGTAATCCATCTTAGGCAATGGGTAGTTGTCCTTTAGAGACACCTTGTTTAGATTTCTGAAATCTACACACAACCTAATTTCTCTACTCTTTTTTCTGACTGGCAGCAGATTTTCCACCCATTTGGAAAATATCAGGGATACTATGATTTTGACTTCAAATAGCTTCTTTACTTCTTTCTCAATCAAGGGTAGCAACAAAGGGTTTATCCTTCTCAGTTTCTGTTTGAATGGATTGTGATCTTCTTTTATTGGGATAACATGCTGAATTATACTGGTATCATAGACTTTCAGCTCATCATAGCTCCAAGAAAAAAAATCAGGGAATTATTTCATTAATTTGACTTACCTTTCCTTGATTGCAGGGCTGAGTGTTCTGGACAGCTTAATGATCTTTAGATCTTCTGGAGTCCCAATATTGCAATATTCCACATCCCCTTCATTTACTGTAATCTTTGGACTTCTGGCCACATCATTGTTATCAAAGAGTTTCTCCAATGGGACCAACCCCTTGGGAATGATATTGCTCTTTAGCTTAACAATATATCTGCCTGCAATCTAATTGTCGAAGTAACCATCTGTGGTGAAAGTAGTTGCATCTACTTCTTCATCACAATATTCATCATCAATGTTCAAATTCTCGAATTCGTTCTCCATCTTGAGGAAGCTTTCTATCTATTTGTCGTCTTCAAAAACTTGCCAGTGCTTCATATTATCTAGTACTGCTGGCCTATACTTGACCTCAACCTTGTAGCTTTTTTCAGGGAAAATTGGAACTTTGAAAACTGTTGCTAAGGTACCCAAGGCATCTACAACTTGATTTTCTTCTCTTGGAATTGCTGAAATATTACACTATAGAAACTTTTCAAGGAGGTCAAGTACCAGATTCCTATAAGCCCTCAGTCTGGGGTGTTTTTCTTGGTATATGCCTTTGATTTGATTTGTAATTAGCTCAGAGTCTCCATGTACAACAATTATTTTGGCACCCAATTCTTCCAAAACTTTCAACCCCAATATTAATGCTTCATATTCTGCCATGTTATTTGTGCACTCAAAACAAGTTTATAAGAACAAAATTTTGAATCTCCTTTGGGGTGATTGATCCAAACACTATCTCCCGCTCCTTCTCTGTGGGAAACCCCATCAAAACTCATCTTCCATATCTGATCTTCTGCTTCATCCTGTTGTTTTGAATACTCTTCAATCTGTTGATCAGATTTCTCAGTCACATCAATTTTTGGTTCTTTTTCTTCGCAACACAGGTCATTGAAGAAAATGGAAGATCCCAACTCGATTTCCACAGAGTAGATGGGATGATAACTTGGTTGTGACTTGTTTTTGACCATGTACTTAATCAAAACCTCTCTGTACAATCTTCTGTCTTGACCAAAGACAGGGATAGTGGTGTATGAAATGTCCATCTAGAGAGTTCCCTTTAATTTTGCAGCCCATGACCTAGACAACAACATGCTAAATTTTGGAGGGATATCAGCAACCACTACATCCATAACCATGTTCTTTGCTAGGATTTGTGCCAAATACACCACCAGATATTTGATCAGGCCAAGGCCCAATTGGTCCATGACCACCTTGGGCATCAGGTTGTGAGATGCTCCAGAATCCAACATAGCATTGTGCAAAGTTATATCATGGATTTTCAGACTGACATAAAAAGGGGGAACTTCTTCAGTACCACCATTTTCTTCTACTCTTGGTCCAAATAAGATGGTTGGGTGATCATCTTGTATGTTCAGTGTATCAGAGGTTTGTTCCATCTTAAGCATCCTGATAATCTGATTTCTATATTCGCTATTCTTGATTAATTCATTAAATGGTACATAAATTTTGATCTTGGCCATCTCACTTTCAAAACTAAAAGACAATGAGGTCTTCTCTGCCTCTTTGGTGACTGTTTCTTTCCTTGCCTCCAATATTCTCTTCTAGGGTTCTTCTTTCTTCTTTCCTTTGTCCACTGTACCCTTTCCAGCTAAATCCTTCGCAATAGAGTCTTTTGCAGTCGAATCCTTTGTAGAAAAATCTTTTTTGGGTTGACTTGAAGAAGGTATGTTACTCTGAGCTTCTTTGGTGGGGTTTCCCTTTGGAGGATTTCCCTTTGGAGGGTTTGGAGGTACCTTTTGATTTCAAAGGTTGTATTGTATTTGGAATTGCATGATGGCATTTTTCAATCCTGTCTAGTAATCTTCCCTTTCTACTGGCAGCCTTTCCTCCTCATCTTGCAAAACGATCTCACTTGCATCCATGAACTGGTCATGTTCTTATTTAGTCAAAAACACCTATGTTTTTTTATCATCACAACAATTCTTTTTATCTTCAAAATACCCATCATAATCCTCATTTACATAATTATTTTGGAAAGGAGGCCTTATTTGTTGTTCTCCCTAATTTCCTTGGTTTCCCTGATTAGCCTGGTCTACTTGATTCACCTGATTTGCCTGATTCCCCTAATTTCTTGGCTCTCTTTGTCTGATTTGTGGGATTGTTGATCTCCTCGGATTTCTGGGTGGACCATCAGCCTATTCTCTAGGGTTAGGCATGTTACCTAGATTCGTCATTTCCATCATTCTCTATATGGTTCTCATCATTGTCTCAAACCTTTCTTCTGATGTTTGTGAGGTTGAAGGTTGTGCCTTCTCTGAGTTTTTTTCATGTCCCTGCGAGAGCCATATTTTATCTTTCCCAAAGACATTAGATTCACTTCAACTTCTATGGCATCAGTCATCATATCATCTAATGTAGAAAATCTTTGTTCTCTTAATACTAAAGCAAAATCACTTTCAAAAGAGTCAGCATATTAGAGCTGAGCAACTTTAGGGGGGGTTTACCTCAGCAGGAATCAAACTATAATATCCCTCGGCCGAACCCAATTGTAAATGTAATGTAAGTGTACTTAAGATGGTGATCTTTTTTGACATCATTTTGTAATGCACCTTCCATGGCATAGTGCGCGCATGAATTGTGCAGTAAAATGATGTAGTGTGCACATTCCTAGATACCGCACAATAACTAAAGTGCGTGAAGTATGGATGTCAACGAACCTTGTGTATATGATATGTGCTATAGGATGGTGAGCCAGTTATCATAAGTTGGAATGCTTATGTTTTGGAATTAGGCCAAAGCGCCTAGATGTTAAAGGCCAGTGCACCTATTTTGTATATGTCTCATGATTAATATAAAATACATCCCTGCGTGTAGACTGACCATGATAAAAGAGATGGGGGACTGAACTTCACCAGTTAGGGAAAGGGAGGGGAAAAAGTCAAGGGAAAGGGATAAACTAGAGAGCTTAAGCCAAAAAAAAGGGAATATTATATTAATATTTCCTAAAATCATAAAGTATGGATAATTATTTTATCCTAAGTTCTAAAGTTGGGGACAAGTGGACCAAAGTAGCTTCCAACATGACAAGTGTCAAGTAGAGGACATGCATTCATATCGTGGGGACTTAGATCATTTGGTCACTTTTTCATGAGGATTCGAACCAACAACTGGATTATCATTCTTACTATCATACTTCACAATCAGTTTCATGATGATTCCTTCCATCACTCAGTTATCCAGTCAATGATTCCATGACCAATTCACTCACGTAGTCCGTTATCCTTCAGACATTCATTTCACTGTATCTGAGCCTGTTTCCATAACCTTCTCCGGTTGGTGTACCTGGTTAGCTTGGGAGCGGGATTGAAGAAGCGGGTTGTCAGGCCCGTGGGAAATTGAAGAGGCGGGTTGTCAGGCCCGTGAGCAATTCTCCGAGTGAGATAATTGTTGGGGATTGATTCCCGAAGGTGCTAAACTCCAGCTACAGTTCTCTAAGACTTCCTGTCTGGCCTGTTGCTGAAGCCCTGGAAGGGAAGTGGGGCATCCGAGGGACTGGTGAGCAGCGTAGGGGCACACGTCCTTGGGTGGGACAGGCATGTGGGGAGTGAGAGGTTGTAGGTTGTTAGTTGAATGAGCACCTGAGACTGAGTCTTTCATGTTGTCTATGAACCCTAGCCTAGTTAGGAACCCCTTTACCCAGGTGGAGTTCAGTCCCAGATCAGGGGTGACTCACTGTTGAGAGTGATGAATAGTGTAGTCTAAGGCTGGGAGGTTCGTGGACAGTCTGTACGTAGTTTGTGACAATCTTTCCAAGATAAATACCAATCATATGATAAAATTATATGTTGCATTGTTATTTACGTGCTTATGTTACGATTTATCATATATGTGATTATAATTGCCTGTATGTTTATGGGTATTTCCTTGTATATGTTGCATATCTATGTTTACTGTTATTTCAATATGAAATCATATATTACAGAATGTAATTGTTTGTTTATGTTTATATGTAAAGCTTCCGCAAGAGTGTTGTGTGTATATGTTTAAGTTGCATGTTGTTTGAAGAGAAAATTTATGTGGCATAGCTCAGTTGAATACTGGGTATGTTACCGTATGTTCCATAGTAAGAGAATGAAAGCATTCTCTAAAGTAGCGTGGCCCGACCTGTTTAAGGCTGGGGATGTTACCAACTGGTATCAAAGCATGAGATATTGTTCTGAAGTGGCATTCATCGGCATGTGGGTGGTCGGGGGACATTACAAATTGGTATCAGAGCATGAGAGATTGCTCTAGAGTGGCATTCCCTGGCCTTTGGGTGGTCAGGGGATGTTACAAATTGGTATCAGAGCTTTAGTTTCAACACAGAGCTTGGATGGGCCGGAAAGGTTCAAGTGAAGCGAATATTCATAGAAGATTAATTTTGAAGTGACCAAATTTCAAGTCACGGAGCATCCATGGAAAATATTGGCATGCAGGCGCGTGCAGTAAATTTTAGCACCACGTGGAAAACATTGGCGTGAAAGTGTGTGTAGTAAATTGTGGCACTGCGCAGAAGAATATTGTGTGTGGATGCACACACTGAATTTAGCCTTGCGCGGTGAGCACGCACATAGTAATGTGCACATGGGTATCACAAGTATTGCATAACACAGAGGAGTTTTGTTGGTACGTGCATAGTATGAGTATAAGTTGTCTCGCGATAGTGTATTCAATGGTCTGTGCAGATTATTGTGCGCAATGGAACATATTGAACTTTGACATGGTGTAATGCATACTACGAAATGCATGATACCAAAACTGTGCGCAATGGATATTGGTGCACAATGCAAAAGTAGTGCGCACAAGTTGTCGGTGCAACGGAGAAGAAATGCATAGTGGATATATGTGCGCGGAAACGCATTTTACCTTGTGATGTTTCTATGCATGATAAATATGGATGTACATGTTGAAGTTTAGTGTGTGTGAAGTCATTTGGAAGGCGATGAATCTGAGTTTAATTTGCATAATATTAGAGGAAAAAGAAACACACAACCACATCAGAGAATTAATTAAAAATAATTATGAGTTTTATATTCCTCTGATTCAGACAGATGGACGTGAAATATAAGCTTACAATAAAAGCAAGAAGTATTAGCAGACATCACCATCACTCCCCAAGGCATTCCAATAAGAGAACAGGCAACAACTCAAGTCCATCCCCTTTCAAAAGGTATAAGAGGTATGGGGTAGATGAACTATGAGGAGAAATGAACAAAATCAAACTTCCTACATTTGATGGAGAGCACAAAAAGGATGAAGATGCAGATACATGGTTGTTGGGCATGAGAAAGTATTTTCAATTTCATAATTATTCTTCTCATGCAGAAGGTAGAATTGCTATCTATCAACTCAAAGGAAAGGCCTCCATGTGGTGGGATCAGTTTGTGCAGGTGCATCACATTAAAGAGAAAAGTGTTACTTGGAGGGAATTCAAGAAGTATTTTGAGAAGAAATACTTGACTAAGAGATACTATGACAAGAAAATGAAAGAGTTATTTGAACTCAAGCTTGCAAGTATGACCATAGATGAATATGAGAGAAGGTTTCTAGAACTGTTGAAGTATGTCTCTTTCATCAAGGATGAGACAGTCAAAATTCAAAGGTATTTGAGTGGATTTCGATCACTCATCAGTGACAAAATATAGTATGATGATCCCAAGACATTGGAAGAGACCATAAGGCAAGCTAAATGCCTATATGATCAGCAGAAAGCAAGGCCAGCTTTCCAAAAGGCTTGGGAAGACAATAATAAATTCAAGATGGATCAGAGGAAAAAGGGAGCTAAGCCACCATTCTTCAGAAATAATCCACAAGGAAAACAAATGCTTAAAGAACCCAGAACAATTGACACAGGGAGTCAAAGGCCAAGGCATCACCCTATTCAATGTTGGGGTTGTAAAGGAGATCATAGGTTCAAAGATTGTACTCACAGAGGTGAAAAAGGTAGGGTTGTTCACAATGTACAACAAGTTGAAACAGTGGATGACATGGGTAGATATGTGCCAAGGATTTATGCAGCCCTAGAAAACAAACAAGCAAAGTATCAGTCCCACATGATTGAAGTGGAAGGTATGATCAACAACCAAACCATTGCTATTTTAATTGATTCAAGAGCTAGTCATAGTTATAGAGACCCTAAGATGGTGGAAAGTTTGCAATTTCCAAGAAGCAAGCATTGGAAATCCTGGTTGGTGCAGCTGGCTATAGGAGCCAGAAGAAAAGTTAATTAGATGGTTAAATCATGCCTCATAGACATGAATGGACTGAACACCAAGGCAGATTTAAACATCTTGCCTTTAGGTTCCTATGACTGTCTAATTGGGATGGATTTGTTGGACCAACATCATACTCTCTTAGACTATCACAAAAAATCATTTGCTTTCCTGGATGAGGAAGGGAAACTAAGAAAATTACAGGGAATTCCCAGGGCAGTAACCATTAGAGAAATTTCAGCATTGCAGCTAAAGAAATGTTACAAAAAAGGGTGTCAAATAATTGCAGCTCATTTGGCGGAGACACCTAGAGATAAGGTGCCAAATTTGTAGGATTATGCAGTCCTGGAATATTTTGAAGATGTATTCAAGGAGGTACCTGGACTACCCCCAAGGAGAGACATTGATTTCTCTATAAATTTATTGCCTTGAGCAGTGCTAGTATCAAATACTCCTTACAGAATGAGTACACCAGAGTTGAAGGAGTTGCAAATGCAGCTTGAAGAACTTATGAAGAAGGGGTATATACGCCCAAGTGTGTCACCTTGGGGTTCCCCAGTCTTGTTTGTGAGAAAGAAAGATGGAACACTAATATTGTGCATTGACTTCAGACAATTGAATAAAGTGATTGTTAAGAACAAGTATCTGTTGCCAAGGATTGATGATCTATTTGATCAATTGAAGGATGCAAAGATATTTTCAAAGATAGATCTCAGATTAGGATACCATCAGGTAAAGATTAAAGAAGAAGATATCAGGAAGACCACCTTCAGGACAAGGTATGGTCCTTATGAGTTCATAGTGGTGCCATTTGGGTTGTCAAATGCACTAGTTGTTTTCATGTGCTTAATGAATGGTGTTTTCCGAGAATATTTGGACAAGTTTGTCATTGTCTTTTTGGATGACATTCTTATATATTCTAATTCAAAGGAAGAGCATGAACATCATGTGAGGATGGTGTTGCAAGTATTAAGGGAGCATCAGTTGTATGTCAAATTGAGCAAGTGCTCATTTTATCAGAAACAAATTCATTATTTGGGGCATATCATTTCAAAGGATGGGATAGCAGTGGATCCTGAGAAGATAGAGGCCATTAGAGAATGGTCAGCGTTGAAGAATGTGATAGAGGTGAGATAATTCATGGGTCTTCTAGGCTACTACAGAAGATTTATTGAAGGATTCTCAAAGATTGCACACCCAATCACTTCCTTGTAAATAAAGGGAGTGAAGTTTCAGTGGAGACTGGATTGCGAGAAGAGTTTCCAACACTTGAAACAATTATTGACAAGTGATCCAATATTCAGGATTGCATACCCAAATGAAGACTTCATTATATGCACAGGTGAATGTAATGAAGGACTTGGTGGAATCCTCAGTCAAAATGGGTTTGTCATATGTTATGAATCAAGGAAGTTGAAGGAGCATGAAAGAAACTATGCCACTCATGATTTGGAGTTGGCAGCCATAGTGCATGCCTTGAGGAAATGGAGACACTACCTCATGGGGAAGAGGTTTGAGCTAAGAACAAACCACAATGGTCTGAAATATTTATTTGATCAGCCAAATCTAAATACTAGGCAAAGCAGATGGTTAGAATTTCTAAGCGAATATGACTTTGATATAAAGCATATCAAGGGGAAATAGAATAAAGTGGTTGATGCACTCAGCAGAAGGGTGCATGACCTACATGCTACAACCATTAGCATGTATCAGACAGATATTAAAAGCAAATTTCTAGAGGCTGCAAATGCAGATCTACAATACAGAGAATTGGTAGCAATGCTACAGTAGGGTAAGATGCCACAAAAGGTGGATAATTATAATTTGGGAATGGATGGAATACTATTGTACAAGAACAAAAATTTTGTTCCAAATGTCTAGGACTTGAAACATACGATTTTGCATGAGATGCATATTGTTCCTTATGCAGGGCACCCTAGATATCATAAAACCATGGCACCGATCAATAGCCATTACTTTTGGCCAGGTATGAAGAGAGACATGTTGAATACATCGGTAGATGTATGGAATGCCAGAAAGTTAAAGCTGAGAATAGGCACCCAGCAGGGTTGTTGCAACCTTTACCCATTCCTGAATGGAAGTGGGAAGTGGTGACAATGGATTTTATTACGGGATTGCCCAGAACAGGCAAGCTGCATGATTCGATCATGGGGGTGGTCGACAGGTTTATGAAAGCTTCCCATTTTATTCCACTGAAAACTACTCATAAGGCAACAGATGTTGTTGATATTTTCATGAAGGAAGTGGCACGATTGCACAGAATTCCTAAAACAATTGTGTCTGACAGAGACCCGAAATTCACCTCAAATTTCTAGAAAGGATTGTTCAAAGGATTTGGAACGAATCTGAACTTTAGTACAGCTTATCATCCTGAGTCTGATGGACAAACAGAGTGGGTGAACAGAGTGATAGAATATATACTAAGAATGTATGTGATGGACAAACCATCGAAATGGGAAGACTACCTACACTTGGTAGAATTTGCTTACAACAATGGGTATCAGGCATCATTGAAGATGAGCCCATTTGAAGCCCTTTACGGCAGAAAGTGAAATACTCCAGTGAGTTGGGATAATCCAGCTGATAGGACAGTAGTTGGGCCAGAGTTGCTCAAGGAGATGGAGGACCAAATGATAAAAATTTAGCAGAATTTAAAATCTGCCCAAGACAGACATAAAATTTATGCCGATAAGAACAAAACCCACGGAGAACTCAAAGTGGGTGATCATGTTTTCCTGAAATTGAAAGCTAACAGGAGTTCCCTAAAGCTGGGAAGTTGTGCCAAGTTGGCAACCAGATTTTGTGGGCCATTTGAAATCCTAGAGAGGATTGGTCTAGTTGCTTATATGATTACATTGCCTGCATCTATGTCTATTCATAATGTCTTCCATGTATCATTGCTAAAGAAATATCTACCTGATGCTAATCATGTTATTGATTGGAATGTGATTCAAGTGGAGCAAGAAGGCGCTTTTCAAGGGCATTCGGTGCGCATTTTGGACCGGAGAGTCAAGCAGATCCGGACCTGAGCCATAGGACCTGTAAAGGTCCAATGGACCTGGTATGGTCCTGAGGACGCTAATTGAGAGCATGAGGATGCAATGCGGATAGAATACGCACATATTTTTGAAGATTTTTGAAAACTCTGTTGTATATGGGTGTATGATGCACTGAGGATAGTGCATAAATAAGGGGAGGGGATTGTAATATCCCTCAGTTGAACCCAATTGTAAATGTAATGTAAGTGTACTTAAGCTGGTGAGTTGTTTTGACATCATTTTGTAATGCACCTTCCATGGCATAGTGCGCGCATGAACTGCAGAGTAAAATGATGTAGTGTGCACATTGCTAGATACCGCACACAGTAACTAAAGTGTGTGCAGTATGGAGGTTAGGGAACCTTGTGTATATGATATGTGTTATAGGTTGGTGAGCTAGTTATTATAAGTTGGAATGCTTATGTTTTGGAATTAGGCCAGAGCGCCTAGATGTTAAAGGTCAGTGCACCTATTTTGTATATGTCTCATGATTAATATAAAATACATTGTTGCGTGCAGAACTACCACGATAAAAGAGATGGGGGACTGAAATTCACCAGTTAGGGAGGGACAAAAGTCAAGGTAAAGGGATAAGCTAGAGAGCTTAAGCCAAAAAAAGGGAATATTATATTAATATTTCCTAAAATCATAAAGTATGGATAATTATTTTATCCTAAGTTCTAAAGTTGGGGACAAGTGGACCAAAGTAGCTTCCAACATGACAAGTGTCAAGTGGGGGACATGCATTCATATCGTGGGGACTTAGCTCATTTGGTCACTTTTTCATGAGGATTCGAACCAATAGCTGGACCATCATTCTTACTATCATACTTCATGATCAATTTCATGATGATTCCTTCCATCACTCAGTTATCCAATCAATGATTCCATGACCATTTCACTCATGTAGTTCGTTATCCTTCAGACATTCATTTCACTATATCTGAGCATGTTTCCATAACCTTCTCCGGTTGGTGTACCTGGTTATCTTGGGAGCGGGATTGAAGAAGTGGGTTGTCAGGCCCATGGGAAATTGAAGAGGCGGGTTGTCATGCCCATGAGAAATTCTCCGAGCGAGAGAATTGTTGGGGATTGATTATCGAAGGTGCTAAATTGCAGCTACAGTGCTCTGAGACTTCCTGTCTAGCCTATTTTTGAAGCCCTAGAAGGGAAGTGGGGCAGTTGAGGGACTGTGAGTAGAGAAGGGGCACACTTCCTTGGGTGGGACAGGCATGTGGGGAATGAGAGGTCGTAGGGTGTTAGTTGAGCGAGCACCTGAGACTGAGTCTTCCATGTTGTCTATGAACCCTAGCCTGGTTAGAAACCCCTTTACCCGGGTGGAGTTCAGTCCTAGCTTGGGGGTGACTCACTATTGAGAGTGATGAACAGTGTAGTATAAGGTTGGGAGGTTCGTGGACAGTGTGTACGGAGTTGGTGACAATCTTTCCAAGATAAGTACCAATCGTATGATAAAATTATATGCTACATTTTTATTTACGTGCTTATGTTTTTTTTTTTTTTTGTAACTAGGGGAATCGGTAACAACGATAGTATCGTACTCGCGTGACACGGGGTCGAATCCTATCGGCTGCCTTATAACCCCTAGGGAGAAACGCACAGCCCGCAAGCACGCCCTCCAGGTAAATCGGGGTGAGAATCGACCTTGAGACCTCTTTTTACATAGTTCCTTCCATTTACACGGCACTTGCCAATCGGTCTACACCCCTGCGGGCTATTTACGTGCTTATGTTACGGTTTATCATATATGTGATTATAATTGCCTGTATGTTTATGGGTATTTCCCTGTATATGATGCATATCTATGTTTACTGTTATTTCAATATGAAATCGTATATTACAGAATGCAATTCTTTGTTTATGTTTATATGTAAAGCTTCTGCAAGAGTGTTGTATGTATATGTTTAAGTTGTATGCAGTTTGAAGAGAAAATTTACGTGGCATAGCTCAGTTGAATATTGGGTATGTTACCGTATGTTCCCAGTAAGAGAATGAAATTTTTCCCTAGAGTAGCATGGCTTGGCCTGTTTAAGGTTGGGGATGTTACCAACTGGTA
Organism: Picea glauca; assembly: GCA_000966675.3. Lineage (NCBI taxonomy): Eukaryota > Viridiplantae > Streptophyta > Pinopsida > Pinales > Pinaceae > Picea > Picea glauca. The sequence goes on along the minus strand of JZKD02S1925154.1, from coordinate 1,049,427 downwards.
TCAGAGCATGAGAGATTTATCTGGAGTGGAATTCCTCGGCCTGTATCACCACCATACATATGATGAAAGAAGACAAAAACTCATATCACTCATATCACCACATATGATGAAAGAAGACAAAACTCATATCACCACCATTATAATATTTTCATATAAACTTCAAAAGATTCTGCATATGTATTCAATTCAGCTCCAGAAAATTACAATGTAGTTCAAAACAACTAAGGAGGTGCCCTTACACTTCTGCCAACATTAATTCATTCGAAACTCCTAGTATTTATACAGTTCAATTACAATGGTTGAAACTGAAGCGTTTCAATTTCTAAAAATGACTAAAATAATTACAAGCCAACGGTTTCGGTAGGCGAACCGATTTACAATGATTTAAACAAAAAACGTTTCATAAACTAGGGATGGATCACTCTGACTGCTCGACTTCCTCTGCATCATCTATCTTGCTCTGATCTCCCGTTGAACTTGCCAGTTTGGTGACATCTGGAGGTTACTTACTGGTCCCTGGAAAACTGCATTTCGTCCTGCCCATCCGCACGATCTCCTTCCACTGTGAGTCAGAAGGAATCTCGTAATCCATCATTTCCTTTATCAGACTCTCCAGATCAATGCAAGTAGTGTAAGACATAGTTGGCAGCCCAATCTTTACTGTCTTAAACTGATTCAAAATCTCAAAGTCTGCAGCCAAATATTCCACCAAACTGGGTCCCTTCAAGTTCTCTTCCAGGCCTTCAAATTTGGAATGATCCATTCTGCACTGAGTGAGGAGAGAATTGTATTCCTCTTGATCGTATAATTTCCCTTTACCATCCCAAAATGGTGGGAGGCCCTTGATAAAAAAAATGTTCAAATGTATCCTTAAACTCTTGTATACTATGTTCTATTTGCAAAGCTTTGGTTTGAAACGACTTGAGCAAATTATGCTTAGCGATGATCCTCTTGGCCCAAATGATCAGTGAAGTTCTGTCTTTTACCCCAATGGTCTGAAGATCAACAGTGGGCACATAATTTAGCAAATTAATAGTGTTCTGGGCCCATTCTGAGGGTTTTTTCGCCAGTGTCTCATTAACAATAGTACATCTGCTTCAGGCAGTGATAGCCATGTTGTCTTTGTTATTTACAAAATTCAGATAAACCCTGAACTTAGCAGCTTCAGCAGCATCAACATCCCAAATTACATGTTTAGCTCCTTGCAATAGTACTTTTCCCTTCAACCCCATCTTCAGCTTGTCCACCCTTTCTTGCAAATCTTGATTCTCCTTTTGGAATTGGGCCATCTTTTCATCCTTTATTCTCATCTCTTGCTGCAACTTTTCTATGACATCCTTAAGGCTCTTGATCTCCCCTGTCTTTAAGATTGCTTGAGACATAGCCTGAACCAATCCATCAGTGCTTGATCCAGTTTCTGTAGTAGAAAGTGTAATAGCCACCATGTATGATTTTGCTGCATGTCCTTGTGACCATCTTTCTTTTTCCTTTTTCAGCTGCAATACTTTGTCTTTGTAATTTAGTGCTTCTTGTCTAAATGTCTCCTTTTCTTTCTCTAGATCAGCTAGCTCAACTATCTGTGGATGTTCTGTGACAGACATATTCATCTTCTTCTTCAGGCTTTGGATTATCTTCTCTTTCTCATCTAAAGAAGCTTTTACCCCTTGAGGGCCTTTAGATTCCAATATTTTGACTTGTGTCTGCCAGTGTCTGCTGGATGCTTTTTCCTTCTTCAATTGTCCATCCAATTTGAGTGCATCGGTTTTCCATATTGAAACCCTCAGACTCAGACTCAGGTAGTCTGAATATAGCATGTCCCTAGTGTTTTTGTGGAACTTTACCTTGTCTGGGGCACCAATATTTTCATAATGCAACTTGATTTCAGACACTTTATCCTCATCTGCCACCGCTATGTTAAAAGTATTTCTTTCTACATCCCTGACTAATAACAGGTAAGACTTGTGCTGGGAGATTCTTTCTACCTCAGGTAATAAATATCTTATTTCACTATTGGCCATATTTCCTTTCACAGCATATTGATTCGTTAAATCTTCTTTGGATTGGTAGACTTCCCCAGGTGTCTTGCTAAAGACATGTTTCTTGTTGTTGAAAGCCCTTGAGCTTCTTTCACCCTGTGGCATGCTCTTTGTATTAGCCTCTTCGTTTTTGGTTCTTCTCTCCACCATTTCCATGCTCATTTTCTCCTTAGGTTCTTCCTCCTCTAGGTTTACTTTCTGTGGGGACTGTGTGATCTTCACCCTCTTGAGAACATTTTGCTGACTATTTGTGCCCAAGGCCTCTGAACTGCTGCTCTTGTTATAAATACTCATCTTGGGAGCTTTAATAATAAACCTTGGAGAAGTTTTATGTGTCTAGATCTGTTGTGGGGATGACTCTATTTATTGTGTCTGATCATGTTGCAAATTGACTTCCATATCTGCACAGGTTTCCAGATTTGCCAGTTTATCAAATCCTTCAATATGCTCATGGTCATAGGGGCCTTGTCTGCTCATCAGTATTCTCTTAGATATGACCTGATGCAGATCATATTTCCTCCCTTGTAACTGTGAAAATCCAAATTCATTGATCTTGGCATGGATATGAGGCAAACATGATCTAGTTTTTACCACAAAGGGTCCTATTATGAAGGGAAACTTTAAGTTAGATGATTTGTGTGTCTTCAAAAAAAAATTTGTTTCTGAGATTATTCTTTGCCTAATGAAATCCAGGGCAAAGACTCCAATATAACGCCTCTGCTATATTGGCCCTTCTTCGCTAGATGTGACATGATCCTCCAAACTATCGCGCCTCCACCCCAATGTAGCTCCTCACCAATTTTCGAGACTTGGATTCCATCAAAGGGAAATTTTTATGGTGATAACTTGAGGGAGACCTTTTACTTCCTAGCAGTCACTCAATGCCATCCCATCTTAGTTCCTTCATGATTGCTCAACCAATCACTAAAATTTCATAGCCTCATTTATTAGCCTGATTTGAAGAAATATTTTTCGCATGTGATTCAAGGCCTATTGAACAGATGGTTTGTCTAAGTTGGGACTTGGAATTGCTACAGTTTAGAATTTAGTTAGCAGAAAAAAATTGAATTTATGTGTATTCTACATAGTCATGTTCCTCATGTATGCTAGGTGACATTACACTTTTGGCTATGGGATAAGAAAAATCTCCTCTTTGATACTCCCCTCACTCTTGTTATCTTATATGGATGTGAAGCTTGGGGATGCATTATCTCTCGAGAATCCTAGAGAAAGATAGAGCAAATTCAAAAGAATTATATAACATATAATCTCAAAATTAAGGGCAATACACCCTATTTTATCCTCCTCATAGAATAAAGTATTCCCCCCATTGAGAGCACAACTATGATTAGGTACTTAATGTACAAGAACAACATAAACAACATGGATGAAAAGAGGCTCCCCCAAATTGCTTCAAACTCTAGCTAAAATCACCAACGACTCAAGAAGGGATGAGATAATGATGCCAAGTCTTGGCTAAATTATTACAGAATAAAAGAAGAAGATATTCTATAGAACTGATGATATTAAAAATATTGTACAACCTAAATTTAAGGAGAATCTATGGTGTGATAAAGAACTATAGGATAAAAGAAAATTAATATTGTTGGCCCTTGATCAAGTTTTGAGGAAACATTGGTCATGTTTGACCATTTTTGGGACTTCGACAAGCTGGTCGAAGATGGAGCGCCTAGGCAAAGCAGAGATCATGGGATCTCGCCCATTTTGCGGGCTTCTTGGGATTTTAGGGTTTATGTAACGAGCCTGGGATGTCGGCCCATGGGTTTACCCATGTCTAGGCCCTTTTTGTAATGTATAAATAAGTAGCTAAGGATGTAAGAAGTAGTTACAGTTACTAGAATCGGCTTAGTGCAAGAGGTCATTGGCTTAGTGCACAACTAGAGTATCTTAAGACTTGCAGAGCTAAGTGCAAGTGACTATGTAAGGCTTTCTGTCGTGACCTGATTTTGAGGAAGGTGGATCTAGCGCGCTATGTGCATATCACCTGTCCAGTGCAGAGTGAGTTTTGTGGCTCTGTGCCTGTAAGAAGATTGAAGGAGACTAATCAAGAAGAAGAAGAGTTGGTGGATGTAGCCCCACACTGGGGTGAACCATGTATATCCTATGTCAATGTGCTTTGTGCAATAATGTTCATGGTGTTTGTGTATCTATTTTCTTAGTGCATTATTCTTGTTATATGATAGATAGATCTATGAATGCTTAATGCTTTATGATGTGAATGAATGTTAGATCTGATCTTATGCTAACTGCTTAGAAGTGTTTGATCTATTTATTACAACCTTGTTCTGTATTTAAGGGTTAATCTATGATGTGAATAAGAATCATAACTTAATGCATATTGTTGGCTAAGTGCTCTGTTAAGTGTTGTGATCACAGATCTAGGTCCCATCTAGGTTGTAGACACCTGAGTCCTGCAACCCCCCTTGCCTCTACCTCGGGTGAGACCTCATCTGCTTCGCAGGTGTTGCCGAAAGAGTCGGTAGTTAGGGTTTCTTTGGTGCAATGTTGAAGCGTTGAACCCTAGGTCTGACCCTTTGCCAGCAAATGGTTATGTTGCCAAGACCTGAAACTGTAATTGCTGGGAACTGAAGAAAAGAGAAATCTTTGTGCGTAGATATGTTGTTGTAGTGTGCAATATTCTACTTGACTTGCAAAGCTTTGTGCTAAGAAAAAGAAGTATGATCTGAAGAAAAGAGGTAAGATCCTAAATCTTTGTTCTCTGATAAAGGTAAGATAAGTGGAAATTTTTTCTTCAAAAGTATGAATCTAGGTATGTTTGACATATTTTGTCCTAGTCTGAAAACTAGGGCACAGCTAGAAGAAATAAGATTTGATCTAAATAGATTTGATAGAAATAGTTAAAGATATGGTATTCGTATGCATAGAAAGAATTTTTGGACTAACAAGTGGATGCAAGAACCTAGAAAGAATTTTTGTAGATTGCAGGTCCATCACTGTGATCCCAGTGCGCATGTTGTGAGGGAAATCTCCTTACGGACTAAAAAATAGGGTTATGTTTGCATGCAGATATGACCAAGAGAAAATCTACTTTCTACCTTCATCCCCAAACTTAAATCCTATTTTTTTTAAGTAAAATATGGCTAGATCAACCTACCTCGTTCCAGACGTTTGATGTCGATCCCTTGTCGCACTTGACCACTTGTTCGCAGTTCTCCTTTCCAATACTGACCTGCATACAAGACAAGTAACAACTACACATGCACCTTACCTATAGACTAACATGTTAGAAATTCAAACATGTACTTAACAAATTATGAATAACTCATGAATTGGGACGGGAAAAGCATTTTCTTTATTGCTTTGAATGAGTCAACTTACAAAAAGTCAAGATCGACCACCACTCCATGAACCTGATCCTGGGATCCTCTTCAACTGTCCTCCAACTTCTTTGCTTTGTCTCTTTTCTGGCACAAGGATGCTAAAGGGTTGGGACAATGGGAATATGCAAATGGGCAGAGTTTCTTTGCTATATTTTTTCCTCTTCCAAATGGGACCCCTAGCCCTTCTTTTATAGATTAGAAGAAGCTAGGTATTTGGACAAACCCTCGGCCATGCATGGCCAGGAGTTTCAGTTAACTCACCCAGAGTTGTGTATTATGTTAGCAACTTTCCTTTTTTCATGCTTTTGTCGGTCCACACAGGCTGTTTGAGGTCAGCCAGCGTGTACACATGTGCAGTAATGGAGTAGGGCGCGTGGGCCTTTATAAAAGAGGATTTTTTAAGAGTTGTTTAGCAGTTCTTTGGCAAAGAAGGGATATGAGATGGCCTGATTCCAAGTAAGCATGTACGGTGCAATTTATGGTCATAACATATGCCCCCTAATGTGTGAGGTCAAAAGAGCATCTGATGGATGAAATACATTACCAATCTGTACTGATGTGCCAAACGATTGAACCCAAGGATCAGGAACTGAGAGGTGTCGTCTGCAAAATAACAAATGTCTCACCGAGGCGGGCATACCCATGCTTGGGATAAAATAGAATCATGGCTACCAATCAAATACACTGTAGATCCATCTCATATAATTATATAAAGAGTAGCCACGAACAATACACAGTGGAGCTACATCTCGAAATCGAAAAGATATACATATAGAGTATCCATCTTCTAGAAGTTGATATGGCCTGATGGCTGAGATATTTAGAGCTCGGGCAACAACTTCAAAATATTCAAAACTCAGGTAGGAGTGTAATATGAGTATACGACTGCACTACCCAGAGGTCTTCGATGGCTCGACGGTCATGGACTAGATAATCTTGATGATTAGATTGAAGGCTTCGTTGATTTCGAACAAGGACTGGATTGGACATTCAGGATGGTCGGGTATGAGGGAAAGAGACAAATTGTAGAGGGGCCGACTCAGGCTTGGTGACAAACTTCCCTTCGACAATAGCATGACAAATGATGAGACTCAAGCAGCATTGCATTAATCATAAGTCTACGAAGCAGGAGACAACACAAACTCTCCATATGTTTGGAAGGATAACCAAACGGTGGAGGACACAACTCGATATAGCAAGAACAACTTCCTAAGGTCATACTACATCCCATAGTTTGATGGAAAAACGGACAGATGTGCTTTATCCAAGGGCGACTCATTATGCTACAAATAAAGAAAACACTTTTCCCCTCCTCTTTTTGGGGTATATTTGATTTTTTTGTCTTTTTCAATAATTTGGGGAAAAAGAATAAAGGAATGTTACGTTACAATGGAGGAATGAGTATTGCAAACATACAAGTTTAAGGCACAAGGACAAGACTGATGTTCTAGTAGAATGATACTCGGGAAAAATCCTCCGAGGGCCAAAGGTCTTAAAACGCAGAAGCAAACTATTACAAGGCTGGTGTATAAGGTATGCAAACACGGTTTAATAAAACACACAATGGTAACGTAATTCGATGTAAGTTGAACGAGCCCAGAGAAGGCAAGCTCAGTGGTTTTTCATATTTAGAGAGTCTGAAAAAACATAAAAGGAGACTCCATTAGGGTACCTTTTTCGAAGATAGTCTAGTCGGTTCGAAAAAGGGGTAAACTAGCACCGACAAGACGTCTATTCAAAACCATTTTAATGAGTGTGACAAGGACAAGATCACTCGGCCATTTTTTCATTTTTAAGGAGTTTGAAAAAAGCTTAACTATGGACTCCATCAGGAATTTTCTTCTGGACTAGTTTAACGAGTATGAAAAAATAAGGTCACTTGGTGATCTTTTCAATTTTAGGGAGTCTGAAAAGAGCTTAACTATGGACTTCGTGGGGGTTCCTTCTTCGTAAGTTTAGTCCCTCAGGCCCAAAAAAGGGATAAAATTATACCTAAGAGTACTCTTCTATAGAGATGAAGTTCTATAGAGTATACCTTTGTTCGTACAGTTGACCCTCTGGACCAAAAAATGGGTAAACTATCGTCGGACAGACGTGACTTCAAATTTCAGTTTAATGAGCGTGAAAGGCCACAAGATCGCTCGGCAATCTTTTCATGTTTATAGGGTCTGAAAAGGGCTTAAAAGAAGACTCGTTATTTTTTGGGAGTCCCGAGAGTGAGGTCAAGAGCGAAGAAGAATCATGCAAATGAGGCTCAAACTCATATTTAGAAAAACTACAAGGACTCCCGAGCCTACAGTGTTTTTAAGGGCAGCATGAATACCATAATGCAACCAGGATCTACCTAGGGAATTCATGTTCTGGTAAGCTCTACCACCAAGTTGTGACACTTCTAAAGCAGAGATGATGGTTCTGTGTCACAACCTGATGGGATCAATCCTATGGTAAAGGAAAAAGACAACGAGATACAAAAATCAGGGTAGAAACCTGAATTATATGTTCAAGTTGATCGTCGAAAAAAAATTCCACGGACTGTCGAAAAATACTCAAAACTCAAAAAACCTGTCCCAATACCCGGTCAAATCCCTCCTAAATAACTCTTGAATCACTCTAAATGATTTTTGGTATAAAGAAAATGATAAGGGAGGCCAAAAAAGTGACAAAAAGAGGCCAAAAAGTCTATAAATAGAAGCTGGAAGCTCATTATCACCATTGTTGATTTGGAAATTGACTCTGGAGCCAAAAGACCCCCTTTGATTAATGTGGTGATTCCAGGAGCTACAGTGGACGAAACGAACTTCTGTCCAGACCAAGTAAGTACAAACTCCCTTGTCTTGCATTTCATATCTTTATTTATGTATTGGGTTTCAATTTTTAGGGGGGAATCAACCTTTAAAAGGTTGGCCCTAGGTCCACACGGGCTGTCTCAGGACAGCCCACGTGCACATTCAGGTAGAGTAAACTCTGTCCACGTGCACACGCGACTGTCACCAATATAACATGCATGGGCCCCCTTATTGAATTCTAAAGACACAAAAAGCAAGGGTTTAACTCTCCTAAACCTTTTTGTTTTGCAGGATGTATGTCCATTGGAGAGAACGAGAGCATGAAGAGGTAAATGAGTTGGTCGGGGAAGACCCCAATGCTGTGGCTACTTTGATGCAGTGTGGGTTACTCAAGTTTTTTCTATGTCCTTTCATGTGGGCACAACCTAGGATATTGAATGCCTTGGTTGACTACTGGCATCCAGATGCAAAGGCATTCATGTTAGAGGGGCAGTCACTCGTGCCCATGATCGAGGACATTTACTTTTTGACTGGCCTCTCTAGGAGAGGGGATCCAGTCAATTTCCAGTCTTTTCTTGTGGGGCCGCATAACATAGCCTAATTGATAGGCCTATACTGTGTAGCTGATACGGATCGCGTGAGCACGCAGGTGCCTATAAGCAAGATCACTAACCTATCGCTACAGGCGATAGCATTGCTTATTGGGTGAATTACTGGTTCTGTGGCTCTACATCAGGCGTCCCGTGCACAGATGAACTATGTTGTCCAGTTCTTGAATGCACAAGTTTTTGATTGGAGTACCACTTTGCTTAAGTGCATGAAGAGGCAGTTGACAGATTGTCGTTTGCGGACACATAGGAACTTCGGGTTCGGGACCATTCGGTGTTCGTTCTTTTTTGAGAGAGTTCCGAGTTTTGGTCCTCGAGTAGTGGTACGAGGACACCAGGCCTCTCTTCCTGCTATATGTAGATGGGCAGTACTATTGTCACGACAGGGTGGTGGAAGGACCAATGAGTCCTTCGACAATGACTTTTTTGCATGGTTGTCGCAACAGATCCTGGTTATAGAGGACTACCCCTATGCTGGGATTGATTTTTCGAGAGACCCGGAGATACCAGTACCTCCTAGTGAAGTGCAAGGGGAGATGGGTAAGTCTCCACCTTCGTAGTTGTTTTGTTGTATCTGTAATTTTTATGTTGTTTTGTTATATATATCATTTTTTTTATTATGCCTGAGTATTTGATGGATATGTGTTCATTGTGTGCAGACGTGGGACCAATGTGACCCGCTAACTATGCGAGGAACAGACGTCGTCCTCGATCAGGGTCCACACCTGCCACCGTCGGGGGACCAGCAGTAGCAGGAGATCTTCCAGCCGAGGAGGCTGAGAGGGTATTGAGACGGGTTGAGCATAACTTCACTGTGCTCACTCGCATGGTCCCGATGGTAGAGATTGAGGACCTACCACCATCTATGCAGCCTCATGTAGTGGGGGCACCACGGACGTGGGTCCAGTTGTTTCGACGTTTAGCTAATGCTATGGACCAGTATAATAGGGCCCATAGGCCCTGACTTTAGCTAGACATTTTGATGTTCCACAAGCACCACTTTTATATATTTTTTGAAGGCATAAGCCCTATGACTCATTATCGGTCCTATTTTTTGAGACGCTTTCGTCCATCTATGTACTCTGGTTACTTTATGATATTATATATGGTTTTTTGGTCTTTTGTGTCTTATGGATCATGTGTGCAAAAATGTATTTACATGCTTATGTCAATGTTCTTTCATATGTGTGCAAGATGCCAATCTAAAATTTGATTAGCTAGAGTATCTGTAACTTGATTTAACCTCCTAGGAACATGAAAATATGTAATATAATCAAAGTTTTGTTCTAAGAGACGTACCCTAAGGAATCGTCGGTGTAAAGTTGGATCATGAACCTGGTACACTCTATTTACCTGAGACACAACCAGTTGAGCATCGAGATAGACCCGGAGATGAGAGATACCCAATGACAAAGCATCACAAGTAACTTAATAATTGCGCTATACTCGACAACATTATTTGTGGTGTCACCTAAGCATATCCCTCCGGAAGATAATAACTGGCCTTGAGGTGTAAAGATTACCCAAGCTACGGATGCAAGCCTCCGAGTGTGGCGACTAGCACTGTCTGCATACCCAACGAACACCTCGGAATCACTTGACATCTGCCACAGTGACGAAAGATAGTATCAATGACACGTCCATAATACTAAAAGAAACTAAAAAGTAATAGTACAAAGACTATACATATGTTACAGAAAGTTACCCATAGTGACCTGCCTATGAGTAATACTTCTTGAGGTAGAGCCCATTTCTAGGCTCCATCAAAGCATTCCCTTCAAAATCAACCAGACGATAAGCGCCCTTTTTTAAAACCTCTTTTATGATGAAGGGTCTGAACCACATGGGTTTGAATTTTCCTACCCCCAGGGGGTCCTTATCTTGGTCGTAGACCAAGACAAGATCGCCTTCAGAGAAAATCCGAGGATGAACGGACCTATCATACTGACACTTGACCTTATGTTTGTGAGCCTCGTTGGCCAGGGCCGTATCACGACGCTGCTCATTGAGCTGCTCAAGGTAGACTAACTGTTCTTCAAGTGGAGAAGTGTCGGGCAATAATTGTACTGCCAACTTTAGAGACGGGATCTGACATTCGATGGGAAAGACTACCTCCAACCCGTAAATGAGTTGAAAAGGTGAGAATTCGGTTGCAGTCTTAACAGATGTTCGGTAAGCCCATAATACCGAGTATAACATCAAATGCCAATTTGACTTGGCTGACTTGATAGTTCATTGTAAAATAGTCTTAAGAGTTTTGTTTACAACTTCCACCTGCCCATTTGCTTGGGGGTAGTAGGGTGATGAATGTTCTTGCCGTAAGCCAAGATTTGATGTTAACTTGGTCATCATTTGGTTCTGAAAGTGACTGCCATGGTTAGTGACAATCTCCCTCAGGACGTCAAACCTTGCTATTATCTGATTAAATAAAAAGAGAGTTGCAGTCTCTCCATCATCTTTAAACGTTGGCATAGCTTCGACCCACTTTTTGATCTAGTCTATAGCTACGATGATATAGTGGTGCCCCCTTGCTGAAGGAGGGTTGCAAGTAGTGTAATCAATCCCCCACTTGGTGAAGGGACCAACGGTGATGATAGGAAACATGGGAGCAAGATGTGCCCTCATCTTCTGAGAGAAGATTTGGCACGGATGGAACTTCATGACCGATTCGATACAATCTTTGATAAGTGTCGGCTAGAAGTAACCTACTCATAGAATCTTTTGGGTTGTTTCCAACCCAGACAAATGACTGCCACAAGCTTCGGTATGGCAATCATTAAGCACGATAATTGCTTCCTCATGAGTGAGACATCGGTGTAAGATGCAATCTACACCTCTCTGGTACAACGTTTCATCGATTATGAGACAATTCTTAGCCTGATGGCGTATGCGTCGACGCTCATTGCGAGAAGCAGTGGTGGGGCACTTCAAATTATGGAGATAGATAAGTATATCTCCATACCAGGGATCTGAAGATGTGATCAAAAACATATCTCCCCGGATAGGCGATTCTTCAGGCACAACGTCACCTGACTCAACCGAAAGTTATGAAATAAGTTCTGCGAAGACCAGTGACTTCTTAGACTTTGCTTAAACGAAGTCTAAGTCAAACTCTTGGAGGATGAATACCCATCTACTGATTTTTCCACCTATTACCCGTCATGTCAACATGTACTGGAATGGATTCACGACAGCGATGATGGTGGTCTTGCGAAACAGAACATAATGATGGAACCGTTGAACAGCATGAAATGTTGGCAACGCAAGTTTTTCAATGTGAGAATAATTAAGTTCTGGTCCTACGAGGCCTCAACTCAGGTAATAGATCACGTATTCTATGAACAAGTCATCTTCCTGAGCTAAAACCATGCCAATGGTTGACTCTGTTGTAGCCAGATATAATAAGAAATCTTTGTTATAGTTAGGTGGCCGAAGTAGAGGTGCGGTCGTGAGGGCATGTTTCAATGCGTCGAAAGAGCGTTGAGCCAGATTGTCCCAGTAAAAGGGAACTTCTTTCTTCAGTAAGTGCATAAATCCCTTAGTGATTTCGGCATAGTTGGTAATGAAGCGTCGTAAAAAGTTCGGCTGGCCTTGTAGACTCTGAAGTTGAAGGATTGTGCATGGGGGGGGAAATTGAATTATTGCCTCAACCTTGAGAGAGTCGACCATGATCTCTGTTGTTGATACTATGAAACCTAACAATCATCCTGACGTTACATAGAAGCTGCACTTGTTCAGATTCAAGCGAATCCGAAAGTACCGACAACGTTTGAATATAAGCTAGAGGTGTGTGGGATGATCCGTTCTCTTGCAAGATCGCAATGCTAAATCATCTAGATAAGCCTCAACTATATGCTTGAGGTCATGAAAAGAAAAAGGCATGGCCCGCTGAAAGGTGGCTCCAGCATTTTTGAGACCAAAAGGCATTTTACGATATGCGAATGTACCCCATGGGTAGATGAATGTCGTTTTGTGTTGGTCTTCGGGTTTGATTTGAATTTGGTTATATCCCGAAAAACCGTCCATGAAAGAAAAGGCTTCGCAACCCGCACATTCATCAATGATCTAGTTGATGAATGGTGTGGGAAAATTATCTTTGGGACATGCCTTATTCAAATCACGGAAGTCGGTACATGCATGAATCGTGCCTTGTTTTTTATTGACTGGAATGGGGTTTGACACCCATTGGGTCAAATGGATAGGATATATAAACCCGGCTTTTAGTAATTTCTCAACCTCAACCTTAATGGTTGCTGCTTTCTTAGGATTAACTGGATGAAGCTTCTGCCGAACCAGCTTGGCATCAGGATACATTGTGATTTCATGTTCAACTATTCTTGGATCGATTCCTAGCATTTCTTTGTAAGACCAGGCAAAAACGCCACGAAATTCTTTGAAAATATATGTGTAGATTTGAATCTTTTCGGGGGAGAAATCCTCTTTGATGAAGACATTCTCCACGACGCCAGTGTTTTGGGAGATATTGATCGGTAAGGTTTCAGTGATAGCTGCCATATTACCCTCAGCATAAACCTCGTGTGTAGCTAAGGGATTAATAGGACAAGACCACTCTCCCGTCATGGTCACAGTGAATTCTCCCGCCTCAATTCGGCTCAACTCTGGGAGGAAGTATGATCTGTGATGAAGATCTTCCCGGGGTTTATCCGGACTAGTCATTGCTTCATCATAGGGCAAGACTAAGTCCAATGAATTGGTGTGAGCAAGAGAACCCTGAGCACAAACAGGCTCTAGAAGTGGATCTACCTCTTGTTCAGGAGCTGGATCAGTGTGGGTTGAAGTTTTTTGGACTAGGGAGTACGCTACTTTAGCTGTGGATAAGGGCATGGACATGCCCAGGTGTCCTGTCTCATCCATCATGGTCGATGGGGTAGGAAGTGTCCACGGATCGTTGAAGTAAGTCATGCGGAATGACGAAACTTGAAAAATATCAACCTTATGGTGATTGGATATAAACTTGATGTCACCTTGAGGGGGCGAGTAATCGAAGGTACCCATAAAAGATGGGCACAAACCAACCCCTACGTTGACGACACCTGCTTGAGGATTATCAATCATCGGGACCGTGGATGCCCCCAAAGCAAGGTCAGGTCTGGAGAAGGACAATTGATCGATGGTCACTATCCGGCCCTCGTGAGGAAACAACAAGACCCGGAAAACTGTAGCAACCACAGCTTGCATGGCGTAAGTACAACTTCTTCCTAACAAGAGGTTATAGTCAAAGGGAGCATCGACTACCTCTACTTCGACACACAGGGTCTTCCCTCCTAACTGCACGGGGAAAGAAGGAACGATACCATGTGGTCGGAACAAATGACCATCGAAAGCGGTGAGGAGAGTAGGTGACAGAGACAAAAACAGGCTGGCCAATGGCCTTCCAACATGCCAACGACATAACACATGTCAAGGCTCCCTCATCAACCACCATGCGGAAGATATTTCGAGTAAACGTTTTTGTGGGATAAGCCACTACTATCTTAAACGCTACATGGTAAGGTAGACGAGGTTTTAAGTCGGTTGTATATGGCATGATTGTACCCAAATTACAAGTCTTAGTAGATCCTAAAGAGGTTAACAAGGCTTTCCTCTGGGAAGGGCAGCTTTGGAGGACCTCCAAAGCATACATTGCACAAGGGGTTTGTGATAAATCTTCCACCACAGAGTAGTTCTGGGTGGCCCTTGCGTTTGGGTTATGAGAATATTTTTTAAATGCACCTTTGGGAATGTGTGTCATTGTTTCTCTCAACGTCTTCTCAATCTGTAGAGGAAGAGATGGGAGGTCATCTTCTTTACCCTTCTCAGAAGTGCTTGGTTTACCATAGTCGTGCGCTCTAGTCGACATAAAAGCATCACCCCTAACCATATATACGTTTGTGGATGTGGGGTTGTTCGGAGGCGGGCAGGGTTCCTGGCTGCCCCCTTCTATGCTTGCAGAGGCTTGAGTTAGATTTTTCCCATGTTGAAATGGATTGGTCAACACCGCCTGCTGTTGCTGCATGACAAATTTTTGGGCCTATGCAAGTCGAGGACATAGATGGGTTGGGTGGTCTTCCGCGCACAAGTTGCATGGATACCTCGCCTTCCATTTTTCAGTGTTGTCCTTGCCAGCATTATCGGTAGGTTTTTTATCCCCCTTTCCCTTCTTTCATTGTTTTTTCTTTCCTGCAGGCTGTTGGGTGGCCTTTGGGTTAGTCGATTGCACTGTGTGTACCTCCGACGTTTGGGAAGGGGGAGCAGCCAAAGTAGTAGTTTGGATGGCCGATGTGTGTTGTATAGATAACTGCTGCAACTGCTTCGTGAATTTCTCAGCGGGCTTTGTTTTTGTTGAACCAACAATACCATCGGCATGTGGTCCAACTCTCTGTCTAGTTTTATCCAGTATTGAGCATGGCGCATCTGGCAAGATGTTGTATAATAAACCAGACTGAGAAAAGATGAGCTCAAATTGTTGAGCTCTCATGATGGCGTCTTCTTCAGAGAATACTCCCGACGTTGCGACGTCTTTGGATAACTGCGGGACCAAAGACTTAAGGAACCATTCAAGCAGGAATGTTGGTGGGACTGGTATCTTTATTAGACTCTTCCGACATCTCCATTCTCGGATGTGATCAGAGATATGGTCTGTTGTCATCTGTTCGAAATTGGCCAACAGCTCTGTGCCAGCATCGTATCTTGCAGGTAACTGGAAATGGTTTAGGAAAGCCATTGCCAGCTCACCGAAGGAAGAGTATCTGGAGCGGTTGAGCTCTATGTACCACTTCACAACACTCCCAATGAGAGTATGTTGAAGCAATCGCAACTATATGGAGTCATCTTTCAATGAGTTAGATGAGCACCAAAGATGGAAGGTAGTCATGTGATCTCCTTGATCTTCGTTAGGCTTGGCTTCAAACTTTGGAATGTCCAAAGACAACTTTGTCGACATAGGAGGCCAACGTGGATCGTGACAAATGGGGTCATTCAACAACCTTGTCAAATCTGGCAATGCAAAGTCGCCAAGAAAGGTAGTTTGGGTTGTTGATGATAACCTGGGAAAAAGGAGTCTGGAGTTTGACTGGCACCAAGTTGTCGGGGAAAGTTTGGCTGCTAGCCTGGATTTTGGTAGAAACCATGACCCTGGCCAACGTATGGATTTTTCATATGTGGAGACATCATCGGTTGATTTTCCAGATAGGGCATAAATGGTTGGGCATGCATGATATTCGAAGGACTCTGGGAAGGATTGCCCCATGGTGGTCCCGTGGGGATGGGCATAGTAGTTTGTCTGGGGTTCCATTGATTATGGAAAGAATTACCCCAGATCAGCATTCTGGACGAGAAAATGGATCCATGCCCAGAATTCCAAGGCCCTGATGTGAAAGAAGTTCCTAGGTTTTCCCCCTGTGCAGAAATAGTACCCTGCATAGGAATAGATTGTCCAAAACTGGGATTTCCCCCAGTCGGTAAAGTGGCTAAAGAGAAGGTGTTGTTGCCAAACGTTTTGGCCAAAGAAAATGGTGTCAAACCTACCGGCATGTTATGCGAAGGTGGTCCTTGACTCCCTGCTCCAAATAAACTATGGTATGTAGGTTGCCCAGTGGACTGCTGATGCGAGCCACCAAGTGAAGGGGACGAAGGAGGGATATGACCTCCTCCGTAAGGGAAAGCATTAAAAGGAGCAAGAGTGCCCCCTATGTGACCTTGCAGAGGAGCACTAGAGCTCCCTGCCCCCATACCTGAAGTCTGTAAAGTGGAGTAGGGAAGTACAGGACTTGTACCCGAACTAGGCATCCTGTATGAGAACGGAGGGCCCATCGCACTTGGTGTGAAAGGGGTTGTGGCCGCCGCCAAAGACAGGATTAGACCACTGTGTGATGTAGAAGCGGTCGAGACCATGGTGGATCGGACCAATGATGGTGGGTTAGGAGGTGAAAACTCTCCTGTGGTGACAACCATAGTGGGAATTGAAGAATTCCCAGAAGGAGTAACAACATTTGTTTCCATTCCTGTATGAAACACTATTTGGTGCTCGTAAAATTGGATTGGTATGATGAAAGGTACCAAGAAATCAGTGGTTGGCATTTCAACTGGGCCAAGAGCATGTGCTTCAAGTTCCAAAACGGTCAATTCCTTCGGGTGTTGGTTGGGCACAATGGCTTGTAACCCGGTCGCTTCAAAAGACCCTTGTTGGTCTAGCTTTCGCCTCAATGGTGGCGGGGGTGGCTCCAGTGTAACCGGCGGCAAGACAAGAAGCCTTCGTGACCGACATAGCTCGTGATCCTCCACTGTGTGAGAAGATCAAAGACACTCTAAGGTAGTCTAAACAATCAAAAGTAACACACACTAAAAAAGTCCCTAGACGATAAGATAGGCAAACACTAAATTAATTGGAAGAACAGTTACAACAACCAACACTAGAGTAACTTACCAGTGCAAGTGCAACTTGAACACGAAATCACCCTCCGGGTATACTCTGCAAAGCATGTCCCGATGTCTATCCTAGGTACCGCAGTATACCCCCGCAGTCGCCTGTGTATGTCCCTAAAATAGATAGGAAACTAGGTTGCCAGTGCGCAAACAGTCACCAGGTGGGTACAGTCGAAAGTCGAGTAGACCACAATGAGCAGAGTATCGAGCTCGAAACCTGTCAAGAGTATCAAAAGAAAGTGGTCTGAAAGACTACTAAGGACCTCGAATGGATTCGAGACCCACGGAGCCCCGTGGCAAATGCAATCAATGGAATCCCAAAAAAATCCCTCTATATGTGTTCTCCACTACAATTGGTCCAGCTTTGGAGGGGTTATCTCCGCTACCTTCCTGCACGCGACCTCGTGTTTATCCCCTGTGTTAGAGGTGGGTCCTGGATAAATTTCATGATATTGGACTTAGACACTCCCTAACTCAAACTCCAATGTTTGATTTTAAATGGCCTTGAAGAGTTTCCTCTTCACCCTAATCCAAGGCCCTAATCCTTAACTATTTGGTGCACCCTACAAACATAAAAGTCTAGTAGATTTTAAATTTAGCGTTAATTTTATGGCTTTGTCTTATGTCAAGGGGTATGAAAGTGAAACTAATGATGTGTAAAAGACGAAAGAAAAAAATGAATAAAAAAGCTGGAAACAAAACTTTTACTTAATGCAAAATTTCAACAACTTTTCAAAATAAATATTTTTTAATTTTTTAAGATTTTGGACAGCAAACTCAAAAGAAATTTCACTTGACTACAAGCTACTTATGATCTAAGTAAACTGCAAAAACTTATGAAATAAATGACTTTTCCCTAGCTAATAATGCGAAAACACACTCTTCAACCAAACAAGAAAATGAAAAGAGATTTTTTTTTTTATTTAAATGCTTGATAAAGCAAAAAAGGAAAAATACCAACAAGCAAAAACCAAGAAAAACAATTCTGGCCTAATCACAGATCGCAAAGAATCAGGTAAAAAATCACACACTAGCAATTTTAAAAAATGACTCTCACACTTGTCTAAAAACCGTAAAAAAATCTTTTTTATGACAACTTTTAAATGAGAAGAAGCAAGCTAAAGGTAAGATTAATCCTAAGCCACTGACTGCTAAGACAGAGATTCAAACACCTGAGAGGTATAATTCTCATCAAGGGAAAGGATGACTGCCTTACCCTCAACAAAAAGTATCCTGCACAAGCACGCTATTGTTAATCTAACAGCAAGCATGCGAACGCGAGCTGTATAGAGACAGAGGACGTGTACACGCGGGCTGACCTTGTACAAGCCACGTGTATCTCTAAACTCTGAGAAAAAATGAAAACAGACAACCAAAAACCAGGAAGAGACCACTGATATTAATAACCAGGATCCCTTGAAGGCTTGGACACTCTTTTTAACAGAAAAAACAAATAATGTAAGGAAAAATGATAAAGCAAAAACAATCTGAGATAAGATTGCAAACAACCAAGACTCAGAAAAAATTCCAGAAAACCCTTGAGAATGTCTGATTCTGACAGGGAAGAGGATGACTGCCTCCAAAATTCTCTGGACTCTACACGCTACTGCTACTTCCTCAACTAGCGTTCGCATGCGGGTTGTAAGAGAGTAGGGCGCGGGTACACGCGTGCAAACCTTATGCAGGTCGTGTGTACCTCTGTGGGTCCCGACAAACATAATCAAGAAAATCAGAGAAAGTTGGTATGGAAAACCAGACTCTCTCCTAGCTCAGACTTTACATAAACTAAAAAAAAACGGGCAAGAAAAACCAGTCTTTTAAACTACCCAAAAACACATAAAATTCCTAAGAACCCTAGATATCGTCCCCAGTATGGTCGCCAATTCTGTTGTGAGGGAAATCTCCTTATGGACTAGCAAATAGGGTTATGTTTGCATGCAGATATGACCAAGAGAAAATCTACTTTCTACCTTCGTCCCCAGACTTAAATCCTATTTCTTTTCAGTAAAATATGTCTAGATCAACCTACCTCATTCCAGGCATTTGATGTTGATCCCTTGTCACACTTGACCACTTGTTCGCAGTTCTCCTTTCCAATGTTGACCTGCATACAAGACAAGTAACAACTACACATGCACCTTACCTATAAACTAACAGGTTAGAAATTCAAACATGTACTTAACAAATTATGAATAACTCATGAATTGGGACGAGAAAAGCATTTTCTTTATTACTTTGAATGAGTCAACTTACAAAAATTTGAGACTAGCCACCGCTCCGTGAACCTAATCCTGGGCTCCTCTTCAACTATCCTCCAACTTCTTTGCTTTGTCTCTTTTTTGGCATAAGGCTAAAGAGTTGGGACAATGGGAATATGCAAATGGGAAGAGTTTCTTTGCTATATTTTTTCCTCTTCCAAATGGGACCCCTAGCCCTTCTTTTATAGGTTAGAAGAAGCTAGGTAGTTGGACGAACCTTGGGCCATGCACGGCCGGGAGTTTCAGTTAACTCAACCAGAGTTGTGTGTTCTGTCGGAAACTTTCGTTTTTTCGTGCTTTTGTTGGTCCACGCGGGTTGTTTGAGGTCAGCCAACGTGTACACACGTGTAGTAATGGAGTAGGGTGTGTGGGCCTTTATAAAAGAGGATTTTTTAAGAGTTGTTCAGTAGTGCTTTGGCAAAGAACGGATCTAAGATGGCTTGATGCCAGGTAAGCATGTACGGTGCAATTTAGGGTTATAACAACGCAGTACATGAAAGGGTGGGGATCATTTAAGAGAAAGAGAGGCTTGACACTGTGTTATAACTGCAAAAGATCGGGACATCTTGCTAAGGAATGCCCTGGTACAGGTCCTATTTGTATTTGTTGTAAAGTTGTTGGTCATGAGGTTTTGGATTTCCCTAGAATGATTTCTAAAGTTGAAAAGATAAACCTGAGACAAGAAAACTATGAAGAAGATCAAGAAACTAAGGATATGTTAGAGAACCAGAAAGAATCAGAGACTATGTTATTATAGCTAAAAGAAACATTGGATGGTCACAGGGACGTCAATTTACCATAGATCTTAAAAGAAAATCCATGTATAGAAACAAGAATAGGAGACTTCGACATAGACTATGTTTTGGATGAGGAAACACGTGTGACTATCATGCCAAAAAGCACTTGGGAAATTTTGGGAAGGCATGCTATGATTCCTTCATTGGGAAGGATAGGATTGTTTAAAGGAAATATGATAATCCTATGTGGAAGAGTTATAAATGTACCTATGATCTCCCATGGAACATCGACTGAAGAGGAATTTGAAGTTATTAAGTTTGTTGAGAACAACGCCCCTTTTGCACTTTTTCTAGGAAATACCTGGGTTGAGAAAGATCGTATCTGAAGGAAAGTAGAGGAAGAAGCTATAGAACAAAAAAATCAAGAATTAAGGGACTTCATAGCCAAGAAAATAACGTGACTAATAGAAGAACAAGAGGACAAGTTGAAGCAATAGAAGGCAAGAGAGTCAATGATCGAGGTTGAAAGAACACAAGAAGGCCTGAAGAACCTATCCATGCTGGAAAGAAGTGCATCTACCCCAGAAATAATAAGAGAAGAGGTATTACACTCAAATCTTTTGAAATAACCTCCGCAATGCGAAGTTACTTTACTCGGAGAAGATAAGAATAAAAATGGAAAGAGGAATCCAGAGACTCCGATCACAAGAAAGAAGGGAAGAAAGCTCAGTAAGAAGAAAGAAAAGTTGGAAAACTACAGGAAGTTCTAGAGAAGACTTCGCAGAAGGCAGGCTTGCAGAACTTGAACCTCGTCGAATAACTTAGCAATGCAAAATGGCACTTCGCGACAACAAAGATATATGACCGTTGGAGGCATCCTGACCGTTAGAATGATGCTCCAGAACGGTTAGAAACACAATTATTTCCGAAGATATCACCATTGGACCATTGACACCGTGCCATGATGGATGGATTCATATTTATTAAGGCATTTTGATCCATTGAAGGAATTTGTTACGGCGTTGCTTATTTAATCCGTCGAATGTCGTACCAAGACCACTTTTGCAACCTGAGATATTTGAGCTAATAGATAATTGATCGCATACTGTGATGTACTGTCTAGACCTCGCCATTGATTCGATTACCTTGAGTGTCCATTTGCCTACCCAAGTTATTTGATTACGAGCGTGCATGTCGAGTGACCTTAGTGGAGTAGAGAAATCTGTAGAAGAGATCTTGATCGACCTCATGGATGAGAAAGTCATGTCTATAGGTATATAGGCATCGTCGACGGGCGGATTGCAAGCATCCCCCTTGACTGGACGTCAGTCTAGCTGAACCGCAACTGAGAAGAGAAGCAAGCACCACGACAATCTGTCAAATGCGAAGCAGATCCTATCGGTCTTTCTCGACTACATCCCATCTTTGGCTGGCACAGTTAGTCGTGATAGCATCCCGCATGATTTTGAGTACACGCTCATCACTGCGTACCTCTCGAAGGGGATATACGCAGTTGGACTGCAATTGGGACTGATCCCAGCTCTCAATATCGGTGATTTTAACCTAGGAGACCGAAAGAACTATGCAATGCTCACATCGCATAGGTACATGATGAAGATGATTGGGAAGAAGCCCAAGATAGTACCCTAGCCATGGATCAAGGAGATCATGCGGTCGACAATGTTAAACGTGATGAAGATACCCCACTTCGACAAACATCAGAAAGTTAACGCGTGTGTTAAACTCCTCCTATCGTGCTACCATGGAGGTTATCTTTGGTTGGATAGGCGCATCACTATGGATCCGACATTGATCCACCTCATTATTGGACTAAGCATGCAGGGACCAAACCCTCATAAATTATACCCAGGAAAGACGTCAGATCGCTCCTTGGCACGATGAATAAAGGAATCCTACGGCGATGTAGAGAAGGGAAAGCAAGGCTACAAGGTAGCCTCCATCCAGAATGGCTCAGTGCGCCTTGCTTGTCAGCTGATCGCTGGCAAGCTCGTCAAAAAGAACCATCCAATGCAGGTCACAGGGTTCGTAGTCGACCTCGCAGGGAAGTGTGTCGAAGGGATGCAGATGAACTGGGCGAGCTACCTCGTCAATGAGTTGGAGAAGGAATGTTGTGAAGCCCAGGACCAAGGCTATGAATTTCACTTCAGTTGGTTCTTGTTTCTCATTGCATTTGTCGCTTGGGAGATGCCAAAGGAAGCAACATTCCCAAAATTCGAGCCATAAGAGCGACATTCCCAAAAGTTGAGCCATCAGAACCATTCACCGCGAGGTTTACCACCTTGTGGTATACGAGCAATATGGTGAAGCAATGGAAATCAAATGCGATGTTCCACGCTTACTACCTATAGCTCAAGCGCGCCATTGAATCATTCCCCCGAATGACCCCAAACACTTTGCATACATACATGCCACTAGAGAAGTTTCACATCGACCGCCATTCATCTACATCACTGCATGCAGTGACAAAAGTAAAGAGGAGTTGCAATTGCACTACAAATTGACTAACGAAGACATGGAGGAGATAACCAAGCAATGGCCAGCCAAATTACTTGTACCAGTTGGAGATGCAGAACTCACTGACCTTGATATCATTGGAAGTCCTTTGGTCACCTAGACTGATTATGATGGACAGAGCAGCACAAAGAAAAAGAAGAAAAAGGAGGAATTGCAGGACATAGAAAGTGAGGAAAAGGACAATGCATCAGAGGAAACTGCACCTAACTCGCCTACAGGAGGAGGAGGCAACGAAGTAAACCAAGACAAGGAAAGGGAAGAAGAAAAGAAGGACAAAGGAGAAGCTACATTGTCGAAAGATCCCCTTACAGAGGCTGAGACATCAAAGAAAAGGAAGGTTTCTCCATAGAAACCCTCAGCACGGAAGAAATCCCAAGCCAATAAGCCTCAGTTGCAGAACATACTCATAGTGGACGATATCCAGCTCATCATCACAGCTGTAGAAGACACCTCAGAGGATATCTTGCAGAGACATGAAGCAAAGCAAGAGACACTCTACAACAGAATCGAGAAATAACTGAAGGACATACATTAAGCCCTCTACTTGATCCGCGCAGTGTCTACTACGTCGTCATTATCAGAGAATGTAGAATTGGGATATAATCTCAACCAGTTGTGAAGGTTAGCAGATGCAACAGAGGTTTGACTTTGTCGAGCCCAAGAGGAAAAGGAGAAGGAAACAAAGGTCTTGAAGCAAGAAAAGGAGGAGGCCTTAGAGAAACTTCGGGTTGCGCAGCAAGAGAAAGATGATTAGAGTGAAGTTTGAGGAGGACAGAGAAAAGATCCAGAAAGAAAAAGACCAGACGCTTGCGGAGCAGATGGGGGTTAGAGAGGCAGTGACTAGAGAACTTCACTCTGTGTCGGTCCTAGCACAAATAGAATACGAGACAACCGAGAGCCAAGTGGGGAAGCTCACTGAGGCCATTCAACAGCTTCAGGCAAGAATAGCAGAGCTATAAATCCAAGCAGTGCCAAGCACTCCAGAAGAAGTGAGGGATCAAAGGGAAGAAACTGCCAGAAGCACAGTAGAACGAATTAGGGCGTTGGCTTTAGAACATAAGAAACTGAGTGACCGTAGTGCGCAGACATATGAGTGCCTTGCAGAAGACCTGGAGCTGAGGATATTTGAAGAACAACTCCAAGATTCGAAGCAGCAAGCGTCTACAGTGCAAGCACAGATGAAGTTGCTTACTACAGTTGAAAATATGCATAGGTCACAGGAGCAACACTCAATTCATAAGTAGGTCACCGCCATCTAGAGCAGAGTTATGGAAGTGACACAGAGACTCCAGGCAGTGCAGGATGAAGTCTTCACACTGTTTGAAGAGATCGAGGGATGAGGATCATAGTTGGAACAAGTAATCGCAACAATGGAACTGCGCCTGTAAGGGCCTGTCACCGAGCAAGTCATTCAGGAGTTCACCGAGTAGGAGGCTCTAGCGAAGCAGCAAGTCAAGGTAGCTTGAGCTAAGATCGAGGTCTTTGAAGCAATATTACCCATATTAGAGTGACTCAAGATGAGTCACAAGTGAGTGTTGGGGGCCTGTTGGCCCTCGACCAAGTTTGGGGGAAACATTGATTGTGTTTGACCATTTTTGGGACTTCGACAAGCTAGTCGAAGATGGAGCGCCCAAGCGAAGCGAAGGTCATGGGATCTCACCCATTTTGTGGACTTTTTGGGCTTTTAGCGTTTATGTAACGTGTATGGGATGTCAACCCATGGGTTACCCATCTCTAGGCCCTTTTTGTAATGTATAAATAAGTAGCTAAGGATGTAAGAAGTAGTTACAATTACTAGAATCGAATTAGTGCAAGAGGTCATTGGCTTAGTGCAGAACTAGAGTATGCTAAGACTTGTAGAGCCAAGTGCAAGTGACAATCTAAGGCTTTGTGCCATGACCTGACTTTGAGGAAGGTGGATCTAACGCGTTGTGCATAGATCACTTGTCTAGTGTGGAGTGAGTTTTATGGCTCTGTTCCTATAAGAAGATTGAAGGAGACTAATAAAGAAGAAGAAGAGTTGGTGGACGTAGCCCCACACTGGGTTGAACCACGTATATCTTGTGTCGATGTGCTTTGTGCAATATTGTTCATGGTGTTTATGTATCTATTTTCTTAGTGCACTATTCTTGATATATGATAGATAGATCTATGAATGTTTAATGTTTTATGATGTGAATGAATGTTAGATCTGAGCTTATGCTAAGTTCTTAGAAGTGTTTGTTCTGTTTATTACAGCGTTGTTCTGTACTTAAGGGTTAATATGTGATGTGAATAAGAATCATAACTTAATGCATATTGTTGGCTAAGTGCTTTGTTAAGTGTTGTGATCACAGAAGTGCGTCACAACTAGGTTGTAGAAACCTGAGTCATGCAACCCCCCTGCCTCTACCTCGAGTGAGACCTCATCTTCTTTGCAGGTGTTCTTGAAAGGGCCGGTAGTTAGGGTTTTGTTGGTGTGATGTTGAAGTGTTGAACCCTGGGTCTGCCCCTTTGCCAACAAATGGTTATGTTGTCGGGACCTGAAACTGTAATTGTTGGGAACTGAAGAAAAGAGAAAGCTCTATGCATAGATTTGTTGTTGTAGTGCGAAGTATTCTACTTGACTTGCGAAGCTTTGTGCTAAGAAAAAGAAGTCTGATCTGAAGAAAAGAGGTAATATATAAAATCTTTGTGCTCTGATAAAGGTAAGATAAGTGGAAATTTTTTCTTCGAAAGTATGAATCTAGGTATGTTTGACAGATTTTGTCATAGTCTGAACACTAGGGTAGAGCTAGAAGAAAGAAGATTTGATCTGAATAGATTTGATAGAAATAGTGAAAGATATGTTATTCCTATGCATAGAAAGAATTTTTGGACTAACAAGTGGATGCAGGAAACTAGAAAGAATTTTTGCAGATTGCAGGTCCATCACTGTGATCCCAGTGCGCAGTACACGAAAGGGTGGGGATCATTTAAGAGAAATGTAGGCTTGACACTATGTTATAACTGCAGAAGATCGAGACATCTTGCTAAGGAATGCCCTAGTATAGGTCCTATTTGTCTTTGTTGTAAAGTTGTTGGTCATGAGGTTTTGGATTTCCCTAGTGTTAGCACTCTGTAATTTTCCCAAGGCTGTGGAGGCGGTCACAGAGGCAACATCAAAACTGCTTCGAGTCAGGGATCTAGCCCTCCGAGACTCAGAGAGGGATCTCTTTGTCAAATTTAGATTTGTTTGAAATAGGATATTAGGCTAGTTATGTAGAATAGGTTATGTTCTTGGAGTTTTATGTAGATTTGTTGGAACAGGAGAAAAGGGCCATGGGAAATGGAGTCACAAACTGAGATTTAATCAAAAACAAATCCTACAGACAACTTTACAAGGCAAGGTAGGAAAATTACTAGATCTGGTAAAATTAAATGAAATGAAAGAGGAGGAAAAAGAAATGATCAATTTAGCAACAGAGCAATGAAGAATTCTGCCACTAAATATCAGAAGAAAACATTAATACTATCCGTAGCCAAAAACAGAGTGTATCTTACAACAAATTCTGCTCATAAACTTTTGTCGTATAATAAGGAAAGAAAACATATGGAAATAGAGAAAACCATTTACTGGAGGAGCACTTCACCAATATACTTGACACAAGAATCATGTAACCACTGTGACTGTATTATTGAATTGATGAAAAATACAGATGGCTCTGCGAGCTCTGATACAAGATTTTAAATCATGGTCCCTAACTAATCCCATTGCACATTTGATTCCATACCATATATAAAAAAAACTCTCCATCAGGTTCCCGAGGTTGAATTCAACCACCTCGCCCAAAAATAGCAAGAAATCCCCAAAAATCTGGAACTGTCCGCAATGAAAGGCGGGCCTAATTTCTGCAAAAAAGGGGTCCGAACAGACATTTGTTTCTCTTCAACACTGACACCTGGGGAAAAAATGAAGGATATTATTGTATATGGGCATGTGCTGGACAAAAACCTCCTTCAGTTTCACCAAATTCGCCTCCAGCTGGCTGTAACAGCTTCCGCAAAATCAGGACTGTAACAGAAAAATGAAAAACTAGAAAAAAGGGCCTCGAAGATGAATTCGATTCTCCCTGCTCGTGGCACTTGTGAAAAAAATGAGAGAGGTTTTTTCTCTTCAGCCCGTTCTGAGAAAAAACCTCTCTCGGATTTTGAAAATCTATCTTCATTTTCCCAGAATCGCCTCTAGAAAAAGACATGATGAACAGGCAAAAAAATGGTGAAAATTGGGAAAAGCTGTTTTTTTCGGAAAGGCAGTATTCCGAACCCCCCCTGAGGTGGTAAGTGGGTTTAGGGAGGGGGGGTCTGCTGGATTGTGGGGCTGACAGGTGTTCTAGGAATGGTTTAATTAAAACAACCATCCCCCCCCCCCTCTCGTTAAACTTCAGATGGAGAGGGGGGGTCCGAAAAATTTTATAACCATTGTTTTATTTGATTTGGGAATGAGAGTGTATGGGGTGGGTAGGACTTAGGATAGGTTTATGTTTTTTTTTGTTTTTTATTTAAATGTTTTATATTGTTTGTTTTTTTTTAAATTTGTTTTGTTTTATTATATTTTATTTTATGTGTGTTTTATTTTAGTTTTATATTTTGTTTTT
>JZKD02S1925154.1:985975-1004598 GCA_000966675.3 Picea glauca | reverse complement strand
TCATATGTTGAATTTTATTAGTAAAATGAGTATTATATCACCCTTTCTTTATTGTTTGATATAATACCTGGACTTTGCATAGGTAAGTTCTTATATTTCTTTAAAATATTTGTAAAATATTATTATTTAATAAATATTATTTTTTATATATATAAAAAGTTCATATGTTTTTTATTAGTAAAATGAGTATTATATCACCTTTTCTTTATTGTTTAATATAATATATAGACTTTGCATAGGTAACTTCTTATATTCCTTTAAAATCTTTAAAATATTTGTAAAATATTATTTTTTTATATGTTTGGACTTTGCATAGGTAAGTTCTTATATTTCTTTAAAATATTTGTAAAATATTATTATTTAATAAATATTATTTTTTATATACTAAAAAAGGTCATATGTTGATTTTTATTATTAAAATGAGTATTATATCACCTTTTCTTTATTGTTTAATATAATATATAGAACTTATAAAATATAATATATGTAACTTGATTTTTATTATTAAAATGAGTATTATATCACCTTTTCTTTATTGTTTAATATAATGTATGTAACTTCTTATATTCCTTTAAAATCTTTAAAATATTTGTAAAATATTATTTTTTATATGTTTGTTGAAAAATGTGAGTTGTGAAAATATAGAATTTAAATGACTCGTTATTGCAATATTTTAAGTTATTGTATTGTTTTTGGTGGTAGTACATAGCGATGAGTTTATTCTGATTTTTGTATTACTTCTCGTTTGACTTAAAAGATTTCAGTTAAACTTTATGATCAACATACAAATTTATGTTCAACATATAAAACAGTAAAAAAATATTTTTTTTTAATAAAAAGTTATATTTTTCTCATATTTTATTGATTCATACATTTAGAGTCTTATTGCAAGCTTCACTTTGTTCGATGCTTAATACAAACCCTGGATTGACACCATGTCTTTGAAATTTGAATTCCCAATATATTGGATGCACTCATTTAAACGATAATTCGAAGGCAGTGCATCACAACATGTTGCCCTTGTTTAATAATATTTAAATTTGATATATACTTTAAAGCTAATCAAGAACAAATTAAAAAAAAAACTAAAGATACAAATAATCTAAAAGAAAAAGTGACTTGTAACTCAAATATTTTAAGTGGTTTAATAATATTTATATTTGATATATACTTAAATGCTAGTCAAGGACTAATTATAAAAAAAATTAAATATAAAAATAACTTACTTCATAAAAGGAAAAAGATAATTTATTGAGCATATAAATGGGTTTGTTTTAGTAAAAAATAAATTTTATTAAAAAAATTAATAACATATTAAATATGTTATTTTTAAAAGGTATAATAATTATGAAGATTTTATTCCAATATATTAAGTTTAATTATAAAAAGAAGTTCAAAAGGTAAAAGAGGTTAGGAAAAAATGGAAATAGGTAATAATTAGAACTATAAACACAATTATTATCAATTATTAGAGATAAAGACCAAAACACTAAATATAAATATGAATACTATATGGGCCTTATTTACTAGAGACGATCTCAATACATAGAAACAAATCTATATATTTAAGGGGGTTAGGGTAGGACCCTAACAATCCCTCCCCCTTATAAAGCATCTTTGTCCTCAAGTTTGGAGACGGAGGAATTGTTGAAGGATCTTTGTTGGTTCATAGGTGTCTTGGACTATGTAGCCTTCCATTGTATCAGGACCTCTTGGATAGTGAGTTGGTAGAGATGATGCTCTTGTTTGTCAATGATGGCCTTGGGCTATAGCTAAATGGAATCTTCTTCGACTAGTTTTGGAAGGCTAGTTTGAATACGAAAATTAGATCTAACCACTTCCATTAAGTAGGAGACATGAAATATTGGATGAATTTCAGAATGTCTAGGAAGCTCCAATTTGTAAGCCACTGGCCCAATACATTTGCGGAACTTATAGGGGTCATAAGTCCTGGGAACAAGCTTCTAGTGTTAGTTGTCTTTGAGGGAGGTTTTCTTATAAGGTTGCAGGTGAAGGAACACTTGATCCCCTTCTTCAAAATGACATTCTGAATGATGATGACTAGCCTACTGCTTCATCTTTTTTTATCCATGACCAAATTATCCTTGAGATTGCGGAGAAAGTCGACTTGAGATGTTAGGGTTTTTTCTACCTCCTACACCTTGGAACTCTTGGTAAGTAGAATAGTATTGAAGGGTGATTTTGTCCATAGACAACCTCAAAGGGAGTCATTTGAGTGGTGCCATGATAAGTTGTATTATACCACCATTTTGCTAGTGGTAACCACTGGACCCATTAGAATTGACACTTTGAAGTAAAGCATCACAAATACACTTCCAAGCACTTGTTGACAATTTTAGCCTAACCATCAGTTTGGGGGTGATATGCAGTGCTAAGATTCAATTTAGTTCCTTGGAGCTGAAATAAATCTTTCCAAAAATTGCTAGTGAAGGTGGGGTCATAGTTCGTCACAAGAGACTATGACACACCATGTAGTTCAAAGATATTATCCATGAAGACTTGAGAGACTGTAGAGGCCTTAAAGCGGTGTTGTAGAGAATAAAAAATGAGGATACATGTAAAGGTTTTATTTTTCTTAGAGTTTTCATTATCTCTCCCTTGTGTCATTAGAAAATGTTACATTTCGCCACAAAGGTGTGTATGTCCTGCTTCATTATGTCCCAAATAAATAAATGTTTGATCCTTTCATATGTTTTATGGAGCCCTGAATGACCTATTGTGGGAGAGGAATGTAGTTTAGATAATGCCCATGATTTAAATGCTAACTATTTATTCAAATAATGATTCCCTTTATAGTGGATCTCTTCATTTTTCTAGGTGTAGCCCTAATATGCATGGGGTGCCATTTGAAGTTATCAGATTATGCTAGTAGTCTTGGGATCTGTTAACCATTCATTGTAGATGATGTTCAACTAGTTGACTACTATGAAGGAGAGTGAAAATAAGGACCCTTACTCTTCATGCTTTTGAGAGAGAGCATCTACTACCACATTCCCCTTCTCTTTCTTATAAGTTATCTCATAGTCATATCCCAACATTTTGGTGACCCATTTTTGTTACTTGGGGAAATAAATCATTTACTCCAAGAAGTATTTCATGTTGCAATGGTTGGTTCTTATCTAGAAACATTTCCCAAGTAGGTATGGACATGAGATATCCATAGCATGCAATATAGCCATCATCTCCTTTTCATAAGTGGATTTTCCCAAGGGTCTCTCACATAGTTGTTTGTTGATAAAGTTAATGGTTGTCCCTATTGCATGTTTACTACTCCGAAGCCTTTACCCGAGGCATCACATTCCAAGTCAAAGGTATTAGTAAAGTTAAGTTGAGTGAGTACCAAGGTTGTACAAATAGATTATTCAAGTCCTAGAAAGCATGTTCAACAATTCCATTCCAACTAAAGGCATTCTTTTTAAGCAAGGTTGTGAGGGGAGCTGCAATTTTACCATTGTTCCTTATTAACTTTTTGTAATAACTAGTGAGACCAAGAAAATATCTTAACCTTTTAAAAATTTTGGGGCAAGGCCAATCCTTCATCACTGCAATTTTATTTGGATCCACGTGCACACCATCATGACTAATAATATGGTCCAAATATTCCATTTTAGAGAGACAAAGGCACCTTTCGATCTATTGAGAAAGAGTTGATGATCAACAAGTTGTTGTAAGACCTGATCCACATGGGTGATATGGAATTTCCAAGATTTACTATAGATCGACATGCCATCAAAAAATAAAAGGAAAAAAGTTTGTAGAAAGGGTTGAAATATTTTGTTCATGAGACTCTAGAAGGTAGAAAGTGCATTGCAAAGGCAAAAGGGCATCACCAAGAACTTGTAATGGCCTTCATGAGTATGAAAATAATTTTTAGGAATATCTTCCTCCATGAGAATTTGGTGATAGCTGAAATGGAGACCAAGTTTGGTGAATAATTGAGCACCCTTGAGCTCATCCAAAAGTTCATCAATGTCTGGAATGGGAAACTTATCCTTGATTGTCAGTTTGTTGAGAGCTTGAAAGTCATGACACATGCACCAAGTGTCTTATGTCTTGAGGAACTTGACTACCCATGAAGAATAAGGACAGGTACTAGGGTGGATGACAATAGCAGCTAGAAACTCCTAAACTATCTTTTCAATTTCATTTTTTGGGGGAAAATGGATAGATATGAAAGAGTACAATGTGTGGCAAGATACCTAGTATGAGTAGAATAAAATGAGCATCCTCACCTAAAGAGGGTGGTAGTCCTCGGGGAGGTTCAAAGACATATTGGTATTTGGTCAAGACTAAATGCATGTCAGGATGAATGGGTTGAGAAGGTGTCTCAAATGCTTGAACATGGAATTGGTCCACAATGCTTGGATTCCATTTTGTAAGAATATTTTCCATACAATGGGAGTTGATGATGTTTGGAAAGTCAACTATAGTTCCTTTGAAAGTGTAGATATGTCCCTCTTGCTAGAAACTCATGTATAACTCACAGAAATCCATGGTGGTGAGACC
Source organism: Picea glauca (assembly GCA_000966675.3). Classification (NCBI taxonomy): domain Eukaryota; kingdom Viridiplantae; phylum Streptophyta; class Pinopsida; order Pinales; family Pinaceae; genus Picea; species Picea glauca. The sequence continues at coordinate 1,000,071 of JZKD02S1925154.1, read as the reverse complement.
TATTGTCTGTAACCATTCAAAACCCAAGACAAGGTTACAACCACCCATTTGAATGGAAAACGTGTGGGTTTTCAAGGAACAACTACCCATTTGAAACCTCACATTTTCACAATAACCACCACATTTCATAGAACCTACATTAACAATCATGATTTGGAAGTTGTTCACAACATGGATGTGCAATGTGTTTGTTGGGATACATGTCGATGATTGAACTTATGGGTACTACCACTATCAATTAAGACAAGAACTTTGTGATGTTTGATGTATGTGACCAATTTGAGGGTTTGGGGAGAAGAAATACTAGTCAAGACATGCAGGAAGATCTATAGTTCCACATCTTGTGTAGTATATGGTAGAATGTCTTCAACTAATGGATGAAGATCCTTTGGAGGTATAGCTTCAACTTCATCGTTAAAAAATTCCTCTAAAACGATCATAAAATGTTTTTTCTTCTTAAATTTATGTGCAATAAAATATTTCTCATCGTAGTTTTAATAGAGACCTTTAAGTTGGGACTTTGTCATTTTGGCTTGGGTTAACTTGTGGATCTTGAGGGGTGGAGAGGATAGAGAGGGATTGGTAGGGGTGAAATAGTGGGATGAGGACGGGGAATAAATGGGGTCTTTTAATTTGATCATTTATGATCTTTTGGGATTCTTAGGCTCTTTGAGGGGCTTCCAACCACATATTAGGATGAACCATGAACCTTGATATTATGGAGAATGTCCACTTGAGATGTTACTATTTTTTCTACCTCCTACACCTTAGAACTCCTGGTAAGTAGAATAGTATTGAAGGGTGATTTTGGCCATAGACAACCTCAAAGGGAGTCATTCGAGTGGTCCCATAATAAGTTGTATTATACCACCATTCTACTAGTGGTAACCACTAGACCCATTGGGATTGTCCCTTTGAATTAAAGCATCGCAAATACAATTCCAAGCACTTGTTGACAACTTTAGCCTAACCATCAGTTTAGGGGTGATATGCAGTGCTAAGATTCAATTTAGTTCCTTGGAGCTGAAATAAATCTTTCCAAAAATTACTAGTGAAGGTGGGGTCACAGTTCGTCACAGGAGACTACGACACACCACAGAGTTCAAAGATATTATCCATGAATACTTGAGAGACCGTAGAGGCCTTAAAGGGGTGCTGTAGAGAATAAAAAATGAGGATACATGTAAAGGTTTTAGTTTTCTTAGAGGTTTCATTGTCTCTCCCTTGTGTCATTAGAAAATGTTACATTCAACCACAAAGGTGTGTATGTCCTACTTCATTATGTCCCAAATAAATGAATGTTTGATCCTTTCATATGTTTTATGGAGCCCTGAATGACCTATTGTGGGAGAGGAATGTAGTTTAGATAATGCCCATGATTTAAATGCTAACTATTTATTCAAATAATGATTTCCTTTATAGTGGAGTTGTTCATTTTTCTAGGTGTAGCCCTAATATGCATGGGGTGCCATTTGAAGTTGTCGGATTATGCTAGCAGTCTTGGGATCTGTTAACCATTCATTATAGATGTTGTTCAACTAGTTGACTACTATGAAGGAGAGTGAAAATAAGGACCCTTACCCTTCATACTTTTGAGAGAGAGAGCATCTACTACCACATTCCCCTTCTCTTTCTTATAGGTTATCACATAGTCATATCCCAACATTTTGGTGACCCATTTTCATTACTTGGGGAAATAAATCGCTTACTCCAAGAAGTATTTCAGGTTGCAATGGTTGGTTCTCATCTAGAAACATTTCCCAAGTAGGTATGGACATGAGATATCCATAGCATGCAATATAGCCATCATCTCCTTTTCATAAGTGGATTTTCCCAAGGGTCTCTTACATAGTTGTTTGTTGATAAAAGTTAATGGTTGTCCCTCTTGCATGTGTACTACTCTAAAGCCTTTACCCGAGGCATCACATTCCAAGCCAAAGGTCTTAGTAAAGTTAATTTGAGTGAGTACCGAGGTTGTACAAATAGATTATTCAAGTCCTAGAAAACATGTTCAACAATGCCACTCCAACTAAAGGCATTCTTTTTAAGCAAGGTTGTGAGGGGAGATGCAATTTTACCATAGTTCCTTATTAACTTTTTGTAATAACTAGTGAGACCAAGAAAATCTCTTAAGATTTTAAAATTTTTGGGGCAAGGCCAATCCTTCATCACTGCAGTTTTCTTTGGATCCACATGCACACCATCATGACTAATAATATGGTCCAACTATTCCACTTCAAAGACAAAAAGGCACCTTTGGATCTCTTGAGAAAGATTTGATGATCAACAAGTTTTTGTAAGACCGTATCCACATGGGTAACATGGAATTGCTAAGATTTACTATAGATCGACATGCCATAAAAAAAATAAAAGAATTTTTTTTTGTAGAAAGGGTTGAAATATTTTGTTCATGAGACTCTATAAGGTAGAAAGTGCATTGCAAAGGCCAAAGGGGATCACCAAGAACTTGTAATGACCTTCATGAGTGTGAAAATATTTTTTAGGAATATTTGCCTCCATGAGAATTTGGTGATAGTCGAAGTGGAGATCGAGTTTGGTGAATAATTGAGCACCCTTGAACTCATCCAAAAGTTAATCAATGTCTGGAATGGGAAACTTATCCTTCATTGTCAGTTTTTTGAGAGCTTGAAATTCAGGACACATGCACCAAGTGTCTTATGTCTTGAGGACCTTGACTACCCATGAAGAATAAGGATTGGTACTAGGGTGGATGACACTAGCGGCTATAAACTCCTAAACTATATTTTCAATTTCATTTTTATGGGGAAAATGGATGGAGATGCAAGAGTACAATGGGTGGAAAGCTACCTAGTATGAGTGGCATAAAATGAACATCCTCACCTAAAGAGGGGGGTAATCCTCGGGGAGGTTCAAAGACATATTGGTATTTGGTCAAGACTCAATGCATGTCAAGATGAATGGGTTGAGAAGGTGTCTCAAATGCTTGAAAAAAAAGGAATTTTTCCACAATGCTTGGATTCCCTTTTGTAAGAATATTTTCCATACAATGGGAGTTGATGATGTTTGGAGAGTCAACTATAGTTCCTTTGAAAGTGTAGATGTATCCCTCCTTCTGGAAACTCATGTATAACTCACAAAAATCCATGTGGTGAGACCTATTGTCAATAACCATTCAAAACCCAAGACAATGTTACAACCGCCCATTTGAATGGAAAACATGTGGGTTTTCATGGAATAATTACCAATTTGAAGACTCACATTTTCACAATGACCACCACATTTCATAGAACCTACATTAGCAATCATTATTTGGAAGTTATTCACAACATGGATGTGCAATGTGTTTTTTGGGCTACATGTTGATGAATGAACTTATGGGTACTACCACTATCAATTAAGACAATGACTTTGTGATGTTTGATGTATGTGACCAATTTGAGGGTTTGGGGAGAAGAAATACTAGACAAGACATGCAGGAAGATCTATAGTTCCATATCTTGTGTAGTAGATGGTAGAATTTCTTCAACTAATGGATGAAGATCCTTTGGAGGTATAGCTTCAACTTCTTCGTTAGAAATTTCCTCTAAAATGGCCATAAAGAGTTTTTTCTTCTTAAATTTATGTGCAATAAAATATTTCTCATCATAGTTGTAGTAGAGACCTTTAAGTTGGGACTTTGTCATTTTGGCTCGGGTTAACTTATGGATCTTGAGGGGTGGAGAGGATAGAGAGTGATTGGTAGGGGTGAAATAGTTGGACGAGGATGGGGAATAAATGTGGTCTTTTTAATTTAATCATTTATGATCTTTTAGAATTCGCGGGCTCTTCGAGGGGCTTCCAACCACATAGTAGGATGAACCATTAATACTTGTACACATATTTTGTTATGACCCAAGAGGGGCATATATATGGCTAAATGTATACGATATGACCCCAAAGGGGGAGGGGGGGCATACATGGGCCTAAATGTACATGTAATGTGCAAATACATATGTAATAGGGTCGGCCTAGTGATAAAGGGGCCTCATGTGCAAGTGTGAATAGCTATATATAAGAGATCATGTATTCATTATTGACATGTGAATTGTGAAGTATGAAAGGTATTTGGTTATTTGGAGGGGGTTCCCCTATTATTTAAGGAGTTATTGTGTAACTTATCTATATTGGAGTTGTGCTCCACATTGGCATTCTGTACATGGTGTGTACTTCTGTAATTTATGAGATTTTGAGTATTTGGATCATAACATTTGGTATCAGAGCCCCTCTTGGGTCATAACATATTTTTTCTTTCAAACCACTGATAATGCATTCTTGGAAAAAATTATTGGGCATGCCTTCGGTGCAGAATGGCTAGTTTCTCAAAAGAAACTATGAAATCTATGATTGTACCAAAAAGTTTAATCTTGGTCAGTCATCTCAAATAATAAGTGTATATTTCAAAGAATTCATAGAGGTCTAAGAAAAATTATGTCCAAGCAATATAAATTTTGTGGGAGTTCTTATGCCATTACCCCCATTTTCGATGTTTAGGATCCAAATATAAGACACCCGCACAAAGTTGCATTCAATCATTTGTGATTCCATGCTGGGAAAATAATGTTCCATCTAAGTGACCTAGTCTGTGTGGTTTGATCCATCAATTTTGTTGAGATCCACTTTAGGAAGTATATGCTACATTTGAGTAATTGGATCATAAACAAGTGGGTTAGAGTGATGCCCAATAGGATTGCATGATTCATTCCCTTCCTTTTGGGATGACTAGTCCATCCATTGATAACCCATAGATTATGAAAAAAGGACCTGAGTTTGCATCACCATGAGCTTGGATAGTTGGTCTGGGATAGACTCTAGGTTGGCTAGCTTGTCACGGATTGCATCAAGATTGTTGAGAAGAGGAATGTTTGGGGTCTATCTTGTGTTTCCACTCACCACATATATTTTCCAAAGAGGGGACTTTGGTGAAGAGCTTTGTGCCTTGAGTGTCAGCCATAGAGATGTGGGTCCACAAGAAAAAGTCTACTAGAGAGTGGTACATGTGATAAACATGAAGTTCTAGATCTATTGAGATAGATTCTTGGAAATGGAGCAAGTGGTTCCACCAATCAAACTTACTAGAGAGTGGTACGATGATGATCATCTTGACGCACAGATGATGTTGAGATAGGTCTCAAATAAGGGTGTCGATATGGCCTAGAATTTTTCATCAAAGAAATTTTGAGGTAAAAATGGACCTCAAAACAAAAATGTGCTATCAACATCAACTTTAAAAGAACCGATAGGATTCAAGTTGATGATATCAACCATAAGGGTAAATAGTTTTGGAGGGAAAGAGAAAAAACTAATTTTTTTAATCATATTTTTTACTATCTCCTTATAGTTTCACTTAAATTTCAAGTGTAGGCACTTGTTGGATGCATAATTAAATTCTACACGAACAAGTTCCCATTCTACATACCTTTGATAGAACCACGGTGAGTGTGGTACCAAGGTGATTATCACAATATTTTGGGTGCGGCTATGACCTAGAATTTTCATTAAAGAAACTTTAAGGTAGAAAATGGGCCTCAAAACAAAAAAAAATGTGCTATCAACATCAACATTAAAAGCTCTAATAGGATTCAAGATGATGATATCAATTGTAAGGGTAAATAGCTTTGGAGGGAAAGAAAAAAAAAAGTATTTTTTTTAATCGTATTTTTTACTTATCTCTTTATAGGTTGCTTAAATTTCAATTGTAGGAATTCATTGAATGGATAATTTAATTTTGTAACAACGAGTTCCCACTCTACATAATTTTGATAGAACAATAGTGAGATAAATTGGAAATGCATGAAAAAGTGTGTTTTTTGAAAATAAAAACAAATTTGTCATGTATTTCTAGTTTATTACATTATGGTTCTATCAGAAGTATGCAGAGTGGGCACTCATTGGATTTGGAATTAAATTACGCATCCAACAAGTTCCTACTATTGAAATTTGACTAAACCTGTAAGGAATAAGTCAAAAATATGATTAAAAAAATAGTTTCTTTTCTTTCCCTTTGAAACTTCATAACTCTTATTTTATTATTGTAACTATTATTTTATTACTTTCCTTAGGAGGCCCATTTTAAAAATGAAAATTTCTCTATTTTTTTGAACTCCTATTAGATTTATATTCCCACTAGAACATTATTACACTAACAAAATTCTCAAATTCTCAATACTATTTTACGTAGGAACTTCGTGAACTAGTAGCAAGGGACATGGTTTTCAGAGTTTTGATGGAAAGGGAGTGCTTGGTGTTATAACTCTCTGATATACATGTAGGGTCCAACAATAGTACTCATCTCATTCTCTCATGGAACCAACTGAAGAGGCTTGACAATATCGTTTGTTGTACTACCTAATTACCCAGGTAATAGATATTAATCTTCCCAAGTGTTGTTCTTGGGGCACTATAGCAACAAGACAATTGATCACCCTATCTAAAGATGTCTTTAGGTAACCTAGGGGACTTCCAATATACCCTAGGGTATGTGGAAGTGAAATTCTATATATGGGTGTTGTCTAATGTGGTATTGCTCGAAGGGGTACCAAGAGGGATTACAAGGGTATCCAACCATATGAACTTGCTTTTATTTCTTGTGTGTATTATTTCTATACTGCATATTTACTCATTAAAGGATAGATCACTTTGTTATTTATAAACACTAGAATATGTCTCTAGCCTAAAAAATTCTAAAATATTGGCTTAGGAAAGTGCTCTAATACCACTTGTGGTGTTCTTTATTAGAAAATTGAAAGATTCATGGTAGAAATTATATAATATACCTAGATTTAATGTAGAATGATAAATTAAAACAACAATATGCAATAGAAGAACCAAAATACCATAAATAGTTATACCTTTATTGATGCGAACAATTTCACTTGCCTCTTTGAGGGGGAAACCTCTAGATGAGTAAAGCTTTGATTACAACATACTTCACAAGGCATATCATTACATTGATTCTACTTATTTATATAGTTATATCTACCTCCTAGTAACTTTCTAGAGAAGGAACCTTCAATTAATCCCTCTTACAATTGTTTCTTCACACTATATCTACACGGGCCTTATTTACTAGAGATGACATCAATACATACCAACCTATCTATCTACTTAAGGGGGTTAGGGTAGGAGCCTATGATTTGGATTGGATCATTATATAATTTGTCATCTATCTTGGTACTTTATGGGTAGAAAAATAAGAGGAATTGGCTTGCGGGATCCATTTTAGTGGTAGGTCCTAGTTTGGAAGTTTGGGGTCCATAACATTTTAGAGCCATTTTTAGGCATCAAATGACACTTTTTGGGGTCAAAATTTTGTGATCATGTCTCCTGTCCTATTTATGTTGTTCATGCACCAAGATCTTTCCAACGGTGTGAAAGTCACCTTAATAAGATATGGAAAATTTATGCCTCTTGCAATTCGACATACCTTGTTAACCACCACAGTACCAAGTGGGCGCCATGCCATCCCCATTACTGACACATGTGGGGCTAGCCACATGTGGAATTTCAATAAGATTCTAGAAGGTCCAAAACCTAACACTAATTGAGGGTTGAGACATGCAAAAACCCTAACTCTAGACGACTATCAAGTTAGGTTAAGTATTTAGTTGCTAGGAGGTGAAAGGGTTCAATTATTTAGTATTATACATGTTCAATAGTTGAGTAGAAAATCTAGGAGGGGGATTTGAGAGAATAATAGAAGAGGAAGAATTTTTGTAGCATCCATTCATGCCATAGTGTCAAAGGAAACTCCATAGTAAGTGCCCCCTTTCTTTGTACTTGCATTTCATAACTGAAGAAAAGAGAGCAAAGCATAGACCTCACCTTCTTATTGGATTTTCTCCCGTATTGGGTTTCTCAAGATACATCTTGTGTGAAATTTTATGGATGGTGTGTCCATTTTCTTAGCTTTCATTTTTAGATTTTAGTTATTTCATTAATTTTGAGCAATAATATAGAGATAATAAACCTGATATCTAAGCAAATTACCCACAAACTACCCTAATAATAAAATGTTTTCATAATAATATAAGATCTATTGTGGCGAGTTATTTCGGTGAAATATACATGGCAATTTATAGATCATTGTAACAATGTTTTTTCAATGCATAAGAACATTATCTCATATACCTAGTCGAGGAGATTAAAATATGTGGACCCATATACTCAAGATCAATGTAGTTGGCAGATAGGTGCTTGAAGGCATTGAAGTATTTCATTATAAAATTATCATGTCCGAAGGACTCAATGGTTGAACACTATATGGTATATTAATCCACTGTGTATTTTAGTGAGTATTTACCCCAAGTAATGGGTGATATTAATGTGCCTCCCTTAAAGTATGTCAATCCCACCAATAAATTTGAAGGGGGGTTGTTGTTGGGAAAGGTAGATGGAGAAAAGTGAAGTATATTACCTTTTATTGTAATTACTATCTTCATACATAACTTTTTAAGCTTAATTGGTACACTAAATCTTTTTTTTTCCTTCATCCAGGTAGTGGAGAGTGGAATGCAATGCATTTATACATTGAAAATAATATTTGATTGGATGGATATATGGATAGAACGATGCAATGAAGTTTACCATAGATTATTATAGAGTGGGGTGGTAGAGTTGATTAAAATAGCTTATTTGGATAGTGATACAAATATGGAATAGAAGGAAATTGATCTAGCATATGGTGCAAAAGATAGAAATGTAAGCATTTACCATTGATTTTTAGATTTTAATTTCCATTTTCTTTTTTTTTCCCCTCAAATTATCTTATACATATACTTTTCAATTCATGACAATGCATTTATAACATATGGAGCATACAAGTGAAACATCACAAAGCTATGTGTTGTAATGGTAGAATATATCACACCAAATAGTTGGATGATAAGAAGAAAACTTGTGACAGTGGGATAACTAAAATTTTCTAGGTTACTAATATTTCCCATAGGGGTGACAGACATCCGATCACATTTGAGTTGAGGTACTATGGCTATTTGGAAGATATATTGGATAGAATTTAAATCCTTCGAAGTGGTTCTCTTTAAGGTAAGGTGGTACAAATTGTTGTTGTAAGGTGATGAAATTATTGTTATTGATTATGATAATGTATTTACTATGATTAATACTACTAGGTAGGAGCCAAATACAAACCCCTATGTACTTCCAAGTCAATGTGAGAAAGTATTTTATGCACAAGTGCCAAGTAAAGAAGGTTGGTCATTTGTTGTTAAATTTTATCCAAGAGGAAGGCATATAAAGTGTATTTTGCCTAAAAAAGATGTTCATGAAGAAGAATAAGAAGATGCAAGAGAGAAGAAATAAGTGTTGGACAAAGAGAAGAATCAAGTTGACCATCTAGTCATTGGCCCACACCTTATGCTTTGTCTTAATGATGACTATTATATTGATGATGACTTAGTGCTAGACATCCCACATGATGTTATGGACAATCCTTTCAATGATTCTAAAGGGTTGGATACAAATTCTGATCCAGATGAGTCAGATATTGAATTGGATGAAGTTCAATATTAGTCTAATATGGATATGTAATAAATCTTATTTAATCAAGTGATGAGATGATTCAAAATGAGTACTCTTATTTTTTTCCCTTCTTGATTTAAGCTCCTTCTTGATTCAAATCTTAATGGTAAATTTCTTCTCACATGCTATGTGACTTAGATGGATAGTTGACATTATATAAATTTTATATGTTATTACTCATTGGCTTAATAAGTAATATTCCTCTATGGGAATCTTCTTTGATCTAAATAATCGTGAGGGAATTGCTATGTGCATTGAACTAATTTGTATAGTTCAGTAACAAAGTAATAGGTGTTGAAAATGCAGTCACTAATGGACACAAGCACTTTTACAATATCAAGGAATCAGCCTAATTGGCATCATCATTAAAATCTTAAAAAATAATAAAAAAATGATGACGATGATGATTGTTGGCCCTCGACCAAGTTTTGAGGAAACATTGGTTAGGTTTGACCACTTTTTGGAATTCGACGGGTTGGTCGAAGACGGAGCGCCCAGGCAGAGCTGAGATTGCGGGATCTCACTTGTTTTGTGGACCCAGCAAGGGGTTCATTAGGGGTTTTGTATTAGGTTTTATGGGATGCCGGCCCATGGGTTTACCCATGATTAGGCCTTTTTGTAAGAGAATGTAAAAGTATAAATAACAAGAGATTGTAAGATAGAAGTATTTGTAGCTTAGTGAAGGGGATGTAATTGGCTAAGTGAAAGAGGCAAGTAGCTATGAGTTGCTTTGTGCAACAGAACATGTATGTAAGGCTTCGTGCTTGATAGAAGAGTCGGCTTTGTGCCTTGACCTGATTTTGGGAAGGTGGATCTGGTGCTTAGTGCGCAGATCACATGTCTGGTGCGAAGCTTGGCTATGTGGCTTAGTGCACAGGAGAAGATGAATGTAAAATATTGAAGCCTAATAAAGAAGAAGAAGTGGTTGGTGGACATAGCCCCACACTGGGGTGAACCACGTATATCATGTGTTGATGGTTTGCTTTATGCTATGATATTTATGATGTGAATCTGCTTAGTGCATGGATAATTATGTATGATGGATAGATCTATGAATTCTTAGTGCTTTATTTATGTTAAGTGTGTTAGACCTAACTTATGATGCTAAGTGTGATGTGTATTTGTCATAGTTGTTGCGTAAATCTGTACTTAGGGTTTGATCTGCGATGTGAATAAGACTAATAGGTTTATGCAAGTTATCTTCTAAGTACTTTTTGAAGTGTCTGTGTCCCAGCTTGGTTACAAACACCTGAGTCCTGTAACCCCCCCTTACTCTACCTTGGGTGGGACTGCATCTTCTTTGCAGGTGTTGCTGAAAGGGTCGGTAGTTAGGGTTTTGTTGGTGCGTTCTTGAAGCATTGAACCCTAGGTTTGCCCCTGTGCCAACAACTGGTTTTGTTGTCAGGCCCTGAAACTGTGATTGTTGGGAACTAAAGTAAAGAAAAGAGAAGCCTTGTACATAGATATGTTGTTGTAGTGTGTAGTGTTCTACTTGACCTGCGAAGCTCTGTGCTAAGAAAGAAACCCGATCTGAAGAAAAGAGGTAAGATATTGAAAAAGGTAAAGCTTTGTACTTTGATAAGAGTAAGATAAGTGGAAATTTTTATTTCAAAATCATGAATTTAAGCATGTTTAATAGATTTTTTCCTAGTCTGAAAGCTAAGGCGCAGTAGGAAGAAAGAGTTGATCTAATTAAAGTTAATAGAAATGAATAAAGATATATTATTCCTATGCATAGAAAGAATTTTTGGACTAATAATTGGATGCAGGAACCTAGAAAGAATTTTTGCAGATTGCAGGTCCAGCATTGTGATCCTAGTGTGCAGTATAGGAGAAGTTGGGGAACTTACAATAGAAAGAGAGGATTGACATTGTGTTATAACTACAGAAGGTTAGGACATCTTGCTAAGGAATGCCCTGGTATAGGTCTTATCTATCTTTGTTGTAAAATTATTGGTCATGAGGTTGAGGATTGCCCAAGGATGATTGCTAAAGTTGAACAAATGAACATGATTCAAGAGAATAAGAGAATATTAGAGAACCATAAGGAGAAAGAATTAGAGAAAGTCCAGACTACATTAGTACAGTTAAAAGAAGCAATGAATGATCACAAAGATGTTAGTTTACCAGAGATCTTGAAAGAAAAACAACGCATAAGTATAAGAATAGGAGACTTCGACATAGATTGTGTCTTGGATGAGGAAACACCAGTAAATATTATGACAGAAAGCACTTGGGAAATTTTGGGGAATCCTATTGTGGTACCGTCATTAGGAAGGATAGGCCTGTTCAAAGGAAAGATGATAACCCTATGTGGAAGAGTTACTCATGTACATGTTATCACCCATGGAACATCGACTAAAGAGGAATTTGAAGTCATTAAGTTTGTTGAGAATAGTGGCCCTTTTCCACTCTTGTTAGGAAAGACTTGGATCAAGAAGGATCAGATCAAAAGGAAAGTAGAGGAAGCAGATACAGAAAAGAAAAAGAAAGACCTAAGGGATTTCATAGCTAGAAAAATAGATCGATTGATAGAAGAACGAGAAGTTGAGCCAAAGTAGTAGAAGGCAAGAGAATTAGATATCGAGGTTGAAAGAATGAAAGAAGGCTTGAAGGACTTATCAATGCAAGAATAAAGTAAATCCATCCAGGAAGTAATAAGAAAAGAGGTATTACCTTTGAACCTTTTTAAAGCACATCAGTAGCACAAAGCTACTACGCTAAGAGAAGATAAGAATAAGAATGGAAAGAGAAATCCAGAAATAGATAGAGAGACTCAGATCACAGTAAAGAAGGCAAGGAATATCAGTAAGAATGAATCCAAGTTATAAAAGCTACAAGAAGTTACAGAAAAGACTTCGCAGGAGGCAAGCTTGTAGGCTCTGAACCTCGCTGGAACAACAGAACCATGCAAAATGGGACTTCGCCTCGGCAAAGATATATGACTTTTAGAGGCACCCTAACTATTAGAATGACACTCTGGATGGATAGTAAATGTCACATAGAGACTACAACCGGTGCAGGAGGAATCCTACGTGGTGTTTGAAGAAATTGAAGGACAAGGTTCACAACTGGACCAAGTGGTTGCGACAGTGGAACAATGCCTGGAAGAGCCTGTTACAATGCATATGAACAAGGAGTTCATTGAGCAAGAGGCTCAGGTGAAGCAACAAGTTGAGTCAGCTCAAGCTAATCTTGAGGCCTTTGAAGCAGCGCTGCCCAAATCTGAGTGACTCAGGAGGAGTCATAGATGAGTGTTGGGGGCTTGTTGGCCCTCGACCAAGTTTTGAGGAAACATTGGTCAGGTTTGACCACTTTTCGGACTTCGACAGGTTGGTCGAAGATGGAGCGCCCAGGCGGAGATGAGATCATGGGATCTCACTTGTTTTGTGGACCCAACAAGGGGTTCATTAGGGTTTTTGTATTAGGGTTTATGGGATGTTGGCCCATGGGTTTACCCATGATTAAGCCTTTTTGTAAGCGAATGTAAAAGTGTAAATATGAAGAGATTGTATGGTAGAAGTAGTTGTAGCTTAGTGAAGGGGATTCAATTGGCTAAGTGCAAGAGGCAAGTAGTTCTGAGTTGCTTTGTGCAACATAACATGTATGTAAGGCTCTATGCTTGATAGAAAAGTCGGCTTTGTTCCTTGACCTGATTTTGGGAAGGTGGATCTGGTGCTTAGTGCGCAGATCACATGTCCAGTGCGAAGCTTGGCTCTGTGGCTTAGTGCACAGGAGCATACAAATGTAAGAGATTGAAGCCTAATAAAGAAGAAGAAGCGGCTGGTGGACGTAGCCCCACGCTGGGGTGAACCACGTATATCCTGTGTTGATGTTTTTCTTTGTGCTATGATGTTTATGATGTGAATCTTCTTAGTGCATGGATAGTTATGTATGATGGATATTGTTATGAATACTTAGTGCTTTATTTATGTTAAATGTGTTAGACCTAACTTATGATGCTAAGTGCGATGTGTATTTTTCATAGTTACTACGTCGATCTGTACTTAGGGTTTGATCTGCGATGTGAATAAGACTAATAGGTTGATGCAAGTTATCTTCTAAGTACTTTGTGAAGTGTTATAATCACATATATGTGTCCCAGCTTGGTTACAGACACCTGAGTCATGTAACCCCCCCTTCCTCTACCTCAGGTGAGACTGCATCTACTTCGCAGGTGTTTCCAAAAGGTCCGGTAGTTAGGGTTTTGTTGGTGTGTTGTTGGTGCGTTGAACCTTGGGTCTGCCCCAGTGGCAACAATGATGAAAATGATGAAAATTGATAATGATGATAGTGACAATGATGAAAATGTCATTGTCATCACATCATCATCATCATCATAATCATCATCGTAATCATCATTATCATTCTCATGATGATATTCATTGTTTTCATTATCATCAACATCATCGTCGTCGTCATCATTCCTGTTATCCCCGATATCTAGGGATAACTAGGAGATCATGTCTCGAGGCCCACATGGTCCTAGACATGGAGTACCGAGAGCAGGAGCGACTTGAGCATGGCCCTGGAGGGCC
>JZKD02S1925154.1:965534-985965 GCA_000966675.3 Picea glauca | reverse complement strand
TATGAATGGTTTGAGCATAAGACTGTCTGTGTGGTGTTTTGACCAGAAATGGTGGTTGCATGCTTATAATGGAAAGACCACGTATGGCTTATGTTTTACGAATTGCTATTTATATTCTTACCGATCTAAGTCAGACTTCAAGTCTTCTCTTAGGAGGTTGTTCCTGTGTTTGTCCTACCAGATGCCTTGGATAGATTCCCCCCCGAAGGCATCCTTTTGAGACCACTCCCTTAACTTAGAGAAGACCTTCCAGTCTGGTCTTCAAAACCTGGTGTAAATTACCTGAGGACCCGAAGAAGGATGTTAGAGGTTAAGTCTCAAAACCTTGTATGAGGGAGAACGGTTCTCGTAGACCTCAATATTTCAGTGTTTCAGCACCCAGAGTATCTAGGTGCGAGTTTTCTTACACTCGCGAGTCCTGAAACCTCGACCCGTGAAATCCCGAAACGAGAGCGTGTGGATAAGAATCGATTGACAGATGAGATCCTGTCGGAAGATCTGCGATCATTCATGACCGTTAGATTGGAGGAATAAACGAGGGCGTTAAAATTCCTTAACCATTTTTCCTTTATCTTCGTGAGTAGCGAAGAAATCGGGACCGTAGATCCCCAAGGTCTGCGGGAGTATCTAGACCATTGGTTTTTCCACGTCTAGGGAGCAATGGGAGAGTGCACGGCGTGGGACAGATCTGAGCCGTCAGATCTTAGTTAGAAAACCCGCCAACCGTCCGATCTAAGGAGGATACGTGTCGCAAGATTTCCCATTCTGGGGATTCAGACTTCGGTATTACGGAAGTCCTGATGACAAGAGATAGAGACACTCCATGGTGGAAGTACCGATATAGATCTGGAATGTCTGATCTAAGGAGGATACGTGTCGAAAGATTGCCCATTTTGGGGATTCAGACTTCAGGATTTCGAAAGTCTCGAAGACAAGAGATCGGGACACTCCATGATGGAAATCATGAAACAATGAGGACCGTCCATCTAAGGGAGTCCCGTTGGCCAAAGGATCGGAGCCGCCCGTCTGCGGAGGGACGCGTGTCGTGAGATCATCCGCTTTGGAGACTCGGGCATCGGGAGTCACAGAGGTGAACGTCTAGACTTTGCGACTGGCGAAGTCACGGAAGAATCTGAGTCGTCCGTTGGAAGGAGGACACATGTCGCGAGATCGTCTCTATCGAGGATTCAGACATCGGGAGTCAGAGGAGGAAGTCTCTTGACTTCGCGAGTGGCGAAGTCGCGAGAAGATCATAACCATCTGTCTAAGGAGGATAGGTGGAAGAGATCGAGGGATCTCACGAACTCAGAGGTTCGCAAGGTGAGAGCCCAGGAGTTGGGTGCTCCAAGTCATGAGTGGCGAAATAGTGAGGAGTAAGAATCACCATTGGATATAGGTCACGAGAGGATCGTTGGATCAGAGCCTCATCGCGCATTTGGAGGTTCGGACGTTGAGAGGACCTCTTCTTGACATCAGAAGTCGCGAAGTGCAGAAAGCTGGGCACGAAGGAACACGTGGCAGAACCACAAAGTGGGGCCCGTATGATTGACAGGCGGACACGCGTCACCTAGAGAAAGGAGTTAACACTCCGTTGAATTCTCGCATCTCGGGGATTCGCGGGATAAGAGCATGAGTGCTCAACCTTTCGACGTGTGAAGTTGCGAAGTTGCGAAGGGAGCTAGCGCTTAGCCTAGCCATTGGTCACGCACAGAGGGTGCTGACAGAAGCGAGCTATACCCATTATGTGATTTTGGGTATCGTGAATTTGGGAAGGAAGAGTCAGGAGTTTCGACTCACGAACTCGCGAGATTGTGAGTTGCGACAAGCGCCTTCGGGAATAGGCCTTGGTCATAGCGCTGTGGTCGCTCAGAGAGGGTGGAGCTTGTGCTTAGTGTTGTTCGCACAGGGGAGCTTCCGAAAGGACCTGTGGATCGATTGGAAGAAGATTCCAGCTGGAAATCAAAAGGGGCCACTTCGACTCATAAAAGAAACTGAAGGATCGGGAGGTCGCGCAGAGACTTTGTCGAGGCAGAGGTGGCGTCTGCAGCCTGTGCTAAGCTCCGTAGGTTTTCCGGGATTCCGTCCCTCGAGAAAAGGAGAAAAAATTTATTATTCCAGAGTGGGTATGTGACACTTTCTGAGTGTTTGTAAGAGTGAGATAGAGCATCCTGCTCACATATTGTAATACCCCGGCATAAGAGATTTTCGGTTCTCTGATATAATATAAAAGTCTTCCGCATGCATTATGAGTTCTGGATATTGTCTCTTATCGTGTATCTCTGCTGTATACTCATTTCTGCTTGCCTATTATTGCAGTTTGCATTCCTTGAAGTTTAAGCTAAAAATTCGCTCAGGGGAAAGATAAAGTTCTTGAGAGGGATTAACCACAGTTCGCTAAGGTCCTGGAGCATCTTGTAATTCCCGCTAGGCAAGGGGCCACTTAGGGCAGTTTGGGGTGTTGGGATGTTTGAGGGTTCATATAGATTTCTCTCTTGGGTTCACATAAGGTTCACCTTGGGGTTTGTCATAGTAATCTGGATTGGTCTGCAAAAAGTAGCAAGAATTAGAAGGTCAAGTAGAACGAAGAGCAGAAGCATGAGACAAGTCAACTATTCAAGCTTCATTTCTTTATCGGAGGAAGCCCATGAGTCTACCCGGCATGAAAATGAAGCTTCCTCACTCTGTTTTCTGTATCTTCAGTTCTAGTATCTGTAGACTCAGAGGCTTCCTCCGACGGAGAAATGAAGCTTGAATAGTTGACTTGTCTCGTGCTTCTTCTCTTCCTGATGCTTGACCTTTTACTTCTTGCTACTTTTTGCAGACCAATCTAGATTACTATGACAAACCCCAAGGTGAACCTTATGCGAACCCAAGAGAGAAATCCGTATGAACCCTCAAACAACCCAACACCCCAAACTGCCCTAAGCGGCCCCTTGCCTAGCGAGACTTACAAGATGCTCCAGGACCTCAGCGAACTGCGGTTAATCCCTCTCAAGAACTTTATCTTTCCCCTGAGAAAATTTTTAGCTTAAACTTCAAGGAACACAAATTGCAATAATAGGCAAGCAAAAACGAGTATACAACAGAGATACATGATAAGAGACAATATCCAGAACTCATAATGCATGCAGAAGACTTTTATATTATATCAGAGAGCCGAAAAGCTCTTATGCTAGGGTATTACAATATGTGAGCAGGATGCTCTATCTCACTCTTACAAACACTCAGAAAGACTCGAAAAGCTCAGATAGAAGGGAGCTCTTAGAAAACTCGGACTCTTAACACTCTAAACTAACTAAAAAAAAACTCCCCTCGACAATGACCTCTTCATCTCCTTATATACAATTTTTTCGGAGATGAGAATCATTACAAGAATAGGACTTGACCTGATGTGTCGGGTAACAAATCTACTTTAAGGATTTGGCTATAGACATCATGCAAGATGCTTCCAACCAAATCAATCCTTTTATTCCCACTAAGAAAAACAAATCTAGTTTTAAGATTTGGCAAGACAATCATGCAAGATTTCTTGACCAAAACACTATTCAAAATATAGAAGGATGGAGGAATCTTAGAAATGCGGGTCAAACCATGCCAAAATTTGGAGAAGTGCTCCAAGTTTCTAAGATACCTTTTATTACATAGTGGAGTTTATGCTGTAAACCCACGGAAACAGATTGGCACCATTGTCGGCCAATAAGACTTTAAGTTACAAAGTGGAGGTTTATGACGTAAACCCACGGAACTCGATTGAGACTACTATCGGCTAATAAGACTTAGATTTTATTTATCTAGTCGTTTTCAATGTGGGTATGAAACCTTTCTTCATAATTTAATGTATCCCACATTTTGCTATAAACTTTCCTAGTTATAAATGGTTGACCATTCATAAACTGTACACCAATTTTGACTTTAGTGACCCATTGGAAGTGGTTCAGAATAAAATGACAGAGAATTTCTCCTTTGTTTGGTCCATTTTGGAATAGACTTTGAATATTCTGTAAAGGAGATAGGAGAGTGCAAGCCGAGGATAAAATAGTTGGGTCTATTGCACTTTTGTTTAAGCCAAAATCTTTCCACCATTCAGCCATCCAACTTGGAGGTCTTTCTCCTATAGATGTATTAACATTTCCGAACTTGACTAATGTTAAAAAGTCTTCTTGCTGGATAAAATCCCACCATAAGGCTTTGTAGTGAGTATAATCATAGTCACTATTTGGAAAATATATGGCAGGGTTCCTTTTTGGCCAATGACATATCAACCTGGGTCTTTGCAGACAAAAGTATTGCTGACTATGTCCAAGATTATCCCTGATATCCTAAATACAATCTATATCATGGAACTTGTCAACTAGAGCTTCTTGGGCTTCAACAACTTTTTGAGATTCCCTATTAATAACAAGAATTAAAATATTTGAACTTTTTCTGCTGCGAATTTCTGGAATCAAGTGTGGGATGATAACTTGATTTGCACGGGTTATTACTTTAGTGCTTCTTAATTCCCAATGTGGTTTCCAGTTTGATACATACTGTTCCCAGCTAAGTGAATCTGGAATAGTAGTCAATACTTCAACTCCATCTCTCAACTGGACAGAGATTATCATGCACTTTTCTTGGAGATGTTCTCTGCTTAAGAAATCTGGAATGGAATTTGTAGCACCTTTGATGTGTTCGATAGAAAAATCAAAATTGCTAAATAAGGCTTGCCATCTAGCAAATTTTGAATCTCTTGGAGATTTCAGATCTTTGTTCAAAACTTTACTCATGGCTGCAGCATCAGTTCTTGACAAGAATTTCTTGTGTATAAGAAATATCTCAAATTTATGAATAACATTTAAAGCTACTTTTATTTTTTTGTCCAGATCAGAGTAATTCTTCTCTCCATCATGCCATAACCCAGAAGCAAACTGTACTATTTCTTCAATTTTCTTATCCTTTTTCTGTCTGACTTGCTTGAGTACTGCTCCCCAACCAATGTTGCTTGCACCTGTCTCGACAATCTTGGGAAGAGCATCATCAACAATGTAAAGTAAGGGGAGTGTTTTTGCTTTTACCTTGATATTTCTGACCACTTGCGAATGTGCCTCTATCCAAGGTGTAGGATCCTTCTTTAATCTGTCATTCAATAATTTTCGATCTTGGGCACATCCTTTATAAAAATGGCTGATGTAATTTAGGCTTCCCAAGAACCTCTGCAACTGTACCTTGTCAATTGTTTTGTCCGGGAACTTGTTAGCAAATTCCACGCATGAGTTTGCAAAGTAAGCTCACCATTTTTTATATTGTGACCTAAATATTTGACTTATGTTTAAATCTAGTCCTCTGCACCGGAGTGAGAGAATTTCAATTATGCTCCTGGTCGACTGCTTAGGTAGAAACTAGTTATACTTATAAAGAAGTCGCAGAAGTGGAAACCTTGTCTTTCAAAGGCCCAAGATTTCTGATACGGCTTTGGAAAGTCGCAAGAGTGGAAACCTTGTCTTTCAAAGGCCTGAGACTCTTGATATGGCTTTCAAGATTCTTTCTTATAAAACAAAATAACAGAGTGAGAGATCTGTTATCATACCCGACGCGAAAATGATGTCAGGGCTCTGATACCATTTGTAGACTCAGAGGCTTCCTCCGACGAAGAAATGAAGCTTGAATAGTTGACTTGTCTCGTGCTTTTTCTCTTCGTGTTGCTTGACCTTCTACTTCTTGCTACTTTTTGCAAACCAATCCAGATTACTATGACAAACCCCAAGGTGAACCTTATGTGAACCCAAGAGAGAAATCCATATGAACCCTCAAACAACCCAACACCCCAAACTGCACTAAGCGGCCCCTTGCCTAGCGGGACTTACAAGATGCTCCAGGACCTCAGCGAACTGCGGTTAATCCCTCTCAAGAACTTTATCTTTCCCCTAAGTGAATTTTTAGCTTAAACTTCAAGGAACACAAACTGCAATAATAGGCAAGCAGAAACGAGTATATAGCAATGATACACGATAAGAGACAATATCCAGAACTCAGAATGCATGCAGAAGACTTTTATATTATATCAGAGAGCCAAAAAGCTCTTATGCCAGGGTATTACAATATGTGAGCAGGATGCTCTATCTCACTCTTACAAACACTCAAAAAGACTCGAAAATCTCAGACAGAAGGGAGCTCTTAGAAGACTCCGACTCTTAACACTCTAAACTGACTCGAAAAAAACTCCTCCCCACCATGACCTCTTCATCTCCTTATATATAAAAAAATTTCGGAGATGAGAATCATTACAAGAATAGGACTTGACCCGATGTATCGGGTATCAAATCTACTTTAAGGATTTGGCGGTAGACATCATGCAAGATGATTCTAACCAAATCAGTCCTTTTATTCCCACTAAGAAAAGAAAAATCTAGCTTTAAGATTTGGCAGGACAATCATCCAAGATTTCCTGACCAAAACAATATTCAAAATATAGAAGGACGGAGGAATCTTAGAAATGCGGGTCAAACCATGCCAAAATTTGGAGAAGTGCTCCAAGTTTCTAAGATATATTTTATTACATAGTGGAGTTTATGCTGTAAACCCACAGAAATAGATTGGCACCATTATCAGCCAATAAGACTTGAATTACACTGTGGAGGTTTATGACGTAAAGCTACGGAAACCGATTGACACCACTGTCGGCCAATAAGACATGACAGTTCTTAATTATGAGATTCTTCATTCCACTGGCTGGTCATGGAAATGATTGAATTGGTATGGGTCCCAATGCTGAGTATAGATTTCTCGGTACATCTTAGGATCCTCATCTCGATCTTCATCTTGTTGTAGTACATACTTTGCCCGGATTACCCATGGATGTTTTTCTCTTGTAAAAAGCATCTGATGTTCTTCATCTGTGATTTGTTTTAGTTTATGCATAGTATTTGGAAAATTTCTTTGATGGAACAGGAACATCTGTGCAGTATCAATTACATCTGGGTGTATGGCGCTAGGATTTAGGCCAAACCTTTTCCACCATGTATCAAACCAGTCTAGTTCTGGTGTCGTGTTTGTCCTAAACTGCTCAGAGAATTTAACCATGCAATAGTAGTACCTGTACTTGTCAGTCCATAAGCAAACATGATCCCACATTGCTTTATATTGAAAATAATTTATCTGAAACAATTTTTCATAAGGATCTGATTGAGGCCATGATTGCAAATTTATCATTTCGTGGATTTCAAAATAAGAATAAGCATAAGTCTGGCTCCATTGCTGTGAATGATGACAGAACCAATTTCTATTAGCGGATCGTATTCTGCTAATATCACCCATTTCGACCAATTTTTGTCGAGCTGCAATTGTAGGGGCTTGATGCATTTGCTCTATTAGGTGTTGAGGAGGAATAACATGGATTCTTGTATTTACCGAAAATCCTGGCAGTCCAAACTCAATACCTTCAAAACCTCTAAGTTCCCAATGTGCAGCCCAGTTCTCAGTATAAGTTTCCCAATCTAAGTTGTCATCAATTTCTTCTGTAACTGGGACATTGTTAAGATCATCCCAAGCATTAATGACAACCATGGTCTTAGGATTCTTTGAACAATAGGAAATATGAGAATGAGGTTCAGAAATAAAAGCCAAAATCTTTCTGACTGGTGGATGATTTTTGATCTTTGGCATTGTGATCAAATATCCTGGGCTTCCTCCTAGATTTTGGGCAGAACCATGAGGTTCGATTGCAGATAAAAATGGAGTTCCCA
Organism: Picea glauca; assembly: GCA_000966675.3. Classification (NCBI taxonomy): domain Eukaryota; kingdom Viridiplantae; phylum Streptophyta; class Pinopsida; order Pinales; family Pinaceae; genus Picea; species Picea glauca. Next base: position 978,244 of record JZKD02S1925154.1, on the reverse strand, counting down.
AGATGCAGTCTACTGGGAGGTCAGATAATAAAAACCTCATTCCTAGAGCATAATCCCCAAATAGTAAAACGCCTTTTGGAATTTCATAATCCATATTGGTGGAAATATTTCCAAGCCCAATAGCTGAGAAATTACTGGGGAACCAGTATTTGCTAGGGATCAAATCTTTGTGGATGAGGTTCATGTCTGATCTTGTATCAAGGAGAGAATTTAAACAGAATATTTCAGAATTTATCTCAAGATTTACCTGGACATGATATTTCTGAAATTTTACTGGCAATATTCTCATGGCATCCAATCCTTGTAATTGGGTTGCATTGTGAGTCTCTATTTCAATCGGTGCATCTTCAAGTGGAGGTGATCGAGATTCCAGTAATTCTTTTATCATTTTGATTTCTTGCCTCGCCTAAGAATCCACTTTATAAGAGCCTGTAGATTCTTCTCCAAACTCTCTTAGTCTGGTTTTTAGTTCAACAACTTCTCTTTTTAAAGAGATTATTTCTTTTGCCAGTTCAGGAATGGAAGTATATTGTAACTTTGCCTCTTTATTATGCTTGATAAAAGACTTTGTATTTATTTCAAAAGAGGCTTCTAAAAATAATGGCTTTATACCTTCCCTGTTAAGAGTTTAAGGATTTTTGTATCTTTGTTCTGCATTCATTGTTTTCAAGAAGGTTTCAAGAAGGGAATTTTTCATGTTTCCTTTTGGTAGGGCCTTGATCTGGGAAAGCATTTGAGCATCTTGGTCGTTAGTGTTGTTGTACATGAAAATTTTTATCTTCTCTATGAACTGTGCATAAATCTCAGAATTGGATTCAGTTTCAGCTTCAGATGAGCTTTCACAAGAACAAAAGTCTGGGTTATTGCATTTGCAGTTTTGATGCAATAGAATTTCCTTTTCTGATTCATATTCAAAATCAGAAGAATCAGTAGAATCAGAGCAACATCCTTGTTGCATTAAGTGGACTTCTTCCCTTTTGACAAAAGGGTGATGTGGGCATTGGTTTGTTTGATGATCGTTTGCTCCACATCTATTACAATGAGTTCTAAGGGCTAGTTGTTTTTGCTGAGCTTCTTTTGCCTTTTGCTCAGAATATTTCCCTTTTGTCATTTTTGAATTTTTATTTTCTGGACAAGAGCTTGCAATATGTCCAGACTTCCCACAAAGCCATCATTGAATTTGTTGTCTGGCTTGACTAGAATGAGTCTTGAGTTTAATATCCTCAAACTCATAATAATGTGTCCTTGAATTATATTTGGTCCTTTTTCTTTCTTTTGATTCTTTCCATTTTCTTCTTTTTCTCCTGACTCGATCGGAGATGTAAAGACCATATTTTTCACAGATGGATTTTCTGTCTGGAAGGTGGGATAGTTTATTCACAAAATTTTGGACCTTCATGTTTATACAAAGTCCTACTAGAGATTTAGTAATTAGGGAATAGATTTCTCCCCAAGTATACATTTCATATGGCATTTTGAATACTTCCTGCATCTTCAAATATTCAACAAATTTGTTCGGAATGGCTGCTAGATAAACTTGTTTCCATAACAGATTTTGGATATCTTTTACCTCAAAGAACCTTTGAGTCCAATCTTTATGGAAATCTTCATATTCAGACATTTTTCTGCATTTCATATTCATGAGGATCAGTTCATGTTTATCTGCCAATTCTTCTTCTGTGCCACATCAGTGTTCTAGGATCAAAGTAGTGAGAGCTCCTATCATATTATTCTGGGGAGTCCCATCTAGGTGATATATAATATCTCCCTTTTCATCTCTTAGGACTTCTACTTTCATTTTAGAAATCATGATGGGAGATGAAAACACTTCCCACCATTTACTTAAAGTTCCAATGAAACATTGTATAATAATTTGCATGCCTCAATTTCAGTTTTCCATTTCATACACATTACTTTGTATGAGACATACATCCTATCAAGCATTTGTCTAATCTGTCCCACAGACAGACTATCAATATTCCATTCTGGAAACCAATCTTCTGCAAAAGTTTGACTTTCTGGCAATTTTCCTTTGCCTAAGATATCTGGTGCAGGCGGTCTACTTACATGAAGAGGGAGATATTCATAACAAGGTTTCTGTATGGAGACTAAGGATAGATTCTTCTTAGAAGATTTTGGTTCATCTTGGCCTTTGGGAAAATGATGAGGGCATTTTTTCTCTATTGTTGTCTCAAAAGGCTTATATATAGGAGACACAATGGATATTGGAGGATTTGGGAGAATGAATGTCTGTGGAATGGGCTTGTTAGGAATATGATCTTTTTGTTTAATTTCTAACAAGGTTTTCCCCATCGTAGAAAAATCTTCTCCAAGTCCTTCCATCAATTCTTCATGATGAAAGGTGGATTCTTGTGACTTGTGGGTTACAACTTCTATTGTTTTGTCCACCTTTTCTTTTACATCAACAACTTTGTCATTTATCTGATTTATAGATTGGACTATGGTATTGGTAGAGACTTGTAGATCTCTGATTTGTCCTTTTCTTGCATAGTCATTTGTGACAAAGGTGTGAGTTGCCATGCCTCTTAAGGCAATATTTGTCCAATTTATTTGTTCAGACAGAGATTGGACTTTTTTGTCAACACCCGAAAGTTGGGTGGCTTCATCTGCAAGCATCATAGGTACAACTTTGACTTGCCTATTATTGTACAACTCTAGCTTTTTCTCCTTCTTTGGTAGAGATGTTGAAGTCAAATTTTTTGGGATTAGTAAACAAATCCCAATTCAACATTTTCTTGATCTAGACTTCTTCAATGGATCCTTTGGGACATCTGGAAATGACGGAACGAAATTTATGAATTTCATCAATGGATGGTCTTTTGATAGATTCAGGTAGAGGATTTGTGAATCTACAATCAGGGATGACCTGATCACACTGTTCAATATAACCTAACCCATATTTTGGTGTTCCGGGAGGTCTCATTCCTTTATAAATATCTTGAAGTCTTGGATCTAAGTTCTCGATAGTTGGCATATAATGAATCATAAGACAATGCTGAGACTCAGAAGTTGAAACAAAACTTTCTACAGTATTATACACATGACGAAAAGCTACTAAAGAATCCATGTGAGAAGTAACAACTACAACTGCACAGAAAAGTAGGGCGTTTAAATCTAGTCTTCTGCACCATAGTGAGAGAATTTCGATTAGGCTCTTGGCCGACTGCTCAGACAAAGACTAGTTATAATTATAAAGAAGTCGCAGAAGTGGAAACCTTGTCTTTCAAAGGCCCGAGACTTCTAATATGGCTTCATAAAGTCACAAGACTGGAAACCTTATCTTTCCAAGGCCTGAGACTCTTGATACGACTTTCAAGATTCTTTCTTTATAAGTCTCGGGCCTGAGCAGTTGGCCAAGAGCCTAATCAAAATTCTCTCACTCCGGTGCAGAGGACTAGATTTAAATGCCCTACTTTTCTGTGCAGATTTAGTTAGACATTTCACAATGGATAAAAGCATGTATTTTAGAAAAAATCAAAATGCAGAAGATACTTCTTCTAGATTATCTACGAGTGGTTTATAAGGTATGTTTGCTGACAATCAACTTCATAGTCTAAGCCATGCCATCATCGAAGAAGTAGAAACCCAGCTACAAGCCGCTTGGAAATTACCTGCTATTTCTCCTAGTTAAGTATATAAAGATCTCAGCATGTTCCATCTTAAAGCTGTGTCTAGGGTTACAGTTAAAGAATGAGTAAGTCGCATACAACAAAATAGTGAAGTCAGCCAGACTATTTCCTTGATAAATGTCAAAGAAGTACAATCCGAAGCCAGAAAGCATAAGACAAATTACCTCCATTTCGGTTGTATTCGCGTGGGTATCAGCCCCCTGGTTCACAAAGGCATTGACTCTTATGTTCTATGTACAGTTAGAGACATGACTCACAACAATTTTACTGATTCTCTAATAGGTGGCATTGTAGCTCAACTCTCAAATGGTCTTGTATATTTTGATTGTTTTCCAAATTTCTCTGTATATACTTTTGACGAAAAACTCGAGGATATCCTCAAACTCCAGATCGGGACTACTGGATTTGATATGTGTCAAACTAGAACCAATATCTCTATCCAGACTAGGGGATGTTTTAGACATACAAATACTCTCTATCCTGCAATCTTGAATTCTCCCATTCAATCTTCCCAGTCTAGTACATTGGTTCTCACAGACCCACTAAACCAAAAAATGGAACATCAAACCATTAAATGGGGCAATCTTTCTTTCCCTACAAATTGGGTCATAGAAACACCAAAAGTTCCTATTCCAAGGACAATAACTTCTGCAAGCATCCAGGAGACTCCTTTTTTTGCTTCTATTTCCTTTCCCCAAAAAACTTTTTCTAGAAACAGTTCTTCATTTCCTTCTTCCTCCTCTACTTCATCTTTGTGTTTACATCCATCACTCCAAACCCTAGTATCTTCTTTAGGACATGTTCCTTACAAAGTCCAATGTTTGGATTGTAATAAATTGGTCACACTTTCTACAGTCCCAGCATATGAGGAAGAAGGCCAACTCCAATTTGAACATGACCATCATAACCCAAGAACAAAGCTCCCACCAACTGTTTCTACTGCAAAAGAACCTTGCCCTCATCCGCAATGTTCTGATTTCCCTTTTCCTCATGATTCTCATATATTGGTTATAAAAGAAAATCCTTATACAGAAGAATCATTAATATTTGAGAGGGATATTCCAGAAGATGTTAGAAGACCATCCATTCCTAAGTTAAGAAAATTTCTTTCTTTAATGAAAGAATGTCCAAAACATTGGGTAAAATTAGAATGGATGAAAGAGATGCTAAATTGGGATTTGTACACTCACCCAGATGCAAAGAACTTTGCTAAGACCACCACAATCGAAGAAAAGATAAACTTGTCTGGAAAATGGCAACAATACTTGGAGCTAACCAATACCTTCATCTCATTTTATGAATAGAGATATAGAAGTCAGATAATGAGATCTTTTAAGAAAAATTCTTGCTCGGATGTTTTACTACACCCATATGTAGCAAAACCAATTTACTGTTATGTCCAGACCATTTCTATCTCAGATTTAGGTAAATAAATCAACAAATTGAAAAAGTCATTAAAAGAGCAGGGTGATCACTAGGACCAAGTGCTCCATATCCAACACCAGAAATTCCATGTTCTTTTGGATATAAAAATACAAGGAAAATATTTCAGACTCAAGACTTTATTAGACACCGGGTCAGATCTTAATCTTTTGAATAAAGATATTATCCCTGTTCAATTCTGGCAAAAAACACAAGTCAATGCTATTGGGTTAAGAAATATTCCAACAAAGATTTCTTTTGAAATCCCTAAAGCCTCCCTATGCTTCAAAGATCATTGCCTAAAACTAAAATTTCTTTTGGCAAATATTCCAATAGCCTGCATCCTAGGAACACCTTTCTTTGCAGCAGTAGAACCTCATGGGTCTACCATATTACCAGATGGGACAATAGGCTATTTTATCAGCATTCCATCAAAGGATAAAAGGATCTCTGTCAAACTTCCTTTCCTTTCTTCTCCAAGGATATCTACTATGGTATATACCATTAAGAATAAAATCCTAAAGATAGAAGAATTAAGAAATCAACAGTCAAATCTGAGGATAAAAGAACAGCGAAATCAAAGCCAAATCCAACAAAGAATATTGTTGTTAAAACAAGAGATCACAGAACAAATATGTTCTAAGAATCCTACTGCCTTTTGGAGTCAAAAGAAACATGAGGTGTCACTTCCTTATAAGGATGATTACTTAGGGACACCTTGTAAAAGCAGAGCTATTCCTATTAATGCTGAGTATCAAAAACTTTGTGCAGAAGAAATAAAGGGCCTTCTCCAAAAGGGACTCATTAGAGAATCTATCAGTCCTTGGAACTGCTATGGATTTTATGTTAACAAACATTCTGAACAGATAAGAGGTGTCCCTAGATTGGTGGTAAATTACAAACCACTAAATAAAGTTCTAGCTAATGACACTTATCCCATCCCAAATAAATCCAGTCTGGTAACTCGAATTATTGGAGCAATTTTTTTTTTTAAGTTTGATTTGAAATCAGGATTTTGGCAAGTTGCTGTGAAAGAAGAAGATAAATTCAAAACAACTTTCAACATACCAGCCGGGCATTATGAATGGAATGTAATGCCATTTGGACTAAAAAATGCTCCTGCCAAGTTTTAGAGGGTAATGGATGATACCCTCAAGCCATACTTTGATTGGCTTATAGTCTACATAGATGATATTCTTGTTTTCTCATCATCAATTGAACAACATTTCAAGCATCTTAAGAAATTTGTACAGATTGTTAAACAAGCTAGTCTGGTCTTCTCAAAAAAGAAACTTGAATTGTTCAAAACATAAGTCAAATATTTAGGTCACAATATAAAAAATGGTGAGCTTACTTTGCAAACTCATGCTGTGAAATTTGCTGACAAGTTCCCAGACAAAATAATTGACAAGGTACAGTTGCAGAGGTTCTTGGGAAGCGTAAATTACATCAGCCATTTTTATAAAGGATGTGCCCAAGATCGAAAATTATTGAATGACAGATTAAAGAAGGATCCTACACGTTGGACAGAGGCACTTTCACAAGCGGTCAGAAATATCAAGGTAAAAGCAAAAACACTCCCCTTACTTTACATTGCTGATGATGATCTTCCCAAGATTGTCGAGACAGATGCAAGCAACATTGGTTGGGGAGCAGTACTCAAGCAAGTCAGACAGAAAAAGGATAAAAAAACTGAAGAAATAGTACAGTTTGCTTCTGGGTTATGGCATGATGGAGAGAAGAATTACTCTGCTCTGGACAAAGAAATAAAAGCAGCTTTAAATGCTATTCATAAATTTGAGATATTTCTTATACACAAGAAATTCTTGTTAAGAACTGATGCTGCAACCATGAGTAAAGTTTTGAACAAAGATCTGAAATCTCCAAGAGATTCAAAATTTTCTAGATGGCAAGCCTTATTTAGAAATTTTAATTTCTCGATCGAACACATCAAAGGTGCTACAAATTCCATTCCAGATTTCTTAAGCAGAGAACATCTCCAAGAAAAGTGCATGATAATCTCTGTCCAGTTGAGAGATGGAGTTGAAGTATTGACTACTATTCCAGATTCACTTAGTTGGGAACAATATGTATCAAACTGGAAACCACGTTGGGAATTAAGAAGCACTAAAGTAATAACCCATGCAAATCAAGTTATTAGCCCACACTTGATTCCAGAAATTCACAGCAGACAAAGTTCAAATATTTTAATTCCTGTTATTAATAGGGCATCTCAAAAAGTTGTCAAAGCCCAAGAAGCTCTAGTTGACAAGTTCCATGATATAGATTGTATTTGGGATATCAGGGTCAATCTTGGACATAGTCAGTAATACTTTTGTCTGTAGAGACCCAGGTTGATATGTCACTGGCCAGAAAGGAACCCTGCCATATATTTTCCAAACAATGACTATGATTATACTCACTACAAAGCCTTATGGTGGGATTTTATCCAGCAAGAAGACTTTTTAACATTAGTCAAGTTCGGAAATGTTAATACATCTACAACAGGAATACCTCCAAGTTGGATGGCTGAATGGTGGAAAGATTTTGGCTTAAACAAAAGTGTAATAGACCCAACTATTTTATTCTCATCTTGCACTCTCCTATCTCCTTTACAAAATATTCAAAGTCTATTCCAAAATGGACCAAACGAAGGAGAAATTCTCTGTAATTTTATTTTGAACCACTTCCAATGTGTCACTAAAGTCAAAACTGGTGTACAGTTTATGAATGGTCAACCATTTATAACTAGGAAAGTTTATAGCAAAATGTGGGATACATTAAATTATGAAGAAAGGTTTCATACCCACATTGAAAACGACTAGATAAATAAAATCTAAGTCTTATTGGCCGACAATAGTGTCAATCGGTTTCCGTGGGTTTACGTCATAAACCTCCACTTTGTAACTTAAAGTCTTATTGGCCGAGAATGGTGCCAATCTGTTTTCGTGGGTTAACTGCATAAACTCCATTGTGTAATAAAAGGTATCTTAGAAACTTGGAGCACTTCTCCAACTTTTGGTGTGGTTTGACCCACATTTCTAAGATTCCTCCGTCCTTCTATATTTTGAATAGTGTTTTGGTCAGGAAATCTTGCATGATTGTCCTACCAAATCTTAAAACTAGATTTTATTTTCTTAGTGGGAACAAAAGGACTGATTTAGTCGGAAGCATCTTGCATGATGTCTACCGCCAAATCCTTAAAGTAGATTTGTTACCCGACACATCGGGTCAAGTCCTATTATTGTAATGATTCTCATCTCCGAAAAATTTGTATATAAGGAGATGAAGAGGTCATTGTAGGGAGAGCTTTTTTTGAGTCAGTTTAGAGTGTTAAGAGTCCGAGTCTTTTAAGAGCTCCCTTCTGTCTGAGCTTTTCGAGTCTTTCTGAGTGTTTGTAAGAGTGAGATAGAGCATCCTGCTCACATATTGTAATACCCTGGCATAAGAGCTTTTCGACTCTCTGATATAATATAAAAGTCTTCCACATGCATTCTGAGTTCTGGATATTGTCTCTTATCATGTATCTCTACTCTATACATGTTTCTGCTTGCCTATTATTGCAGTTTGTGTTCCTTGAAGTTTAAGCTAAAAAATCGCTCAGGGGAAAGATAAAGTTCTTGAGAGGGATTAACCGTAGTTCGCTGAGGTCCTGGAGCATCTTGTAAGTCCCGCTAGGCAAGGGGCCACTTAGGGTTGTTTGGGGTGTTGGGCTGTTTGAGGGTTCATACAGATTTCTCTCTTGGGTTCGCATAAGGTTCACCTTGGGGTTTGTCATAGTAATCTGGATTGGTCTGCAAAAAGTAGCAAGAAGTAGAAGGTCAAGTAGTAGGAAGAGCATAAGCACGAGACAAGTTAACTATTCAAGCTTCATTTCTCCGTCGGAGGAAGCCTCTATCCATTTATGTTGATATTGATGGTTTTTGTCATTAATCCTAAAAAACTACCATTAACTGATTTATGATATCAATTTTTGTTAATATTGATGGTTTAATGAGGAGCATCTTATCCTTTCTATGTTCATTTTCACTTTTGTATTAATATAAAAAAATAATAGTTAACTGATTTTTGGTATCCATTTTTGTTGATATTGATGGTTTAGAGAGAAGCATCTTATCCTTTTTATTTTCAGTTTCACTTCTATATTAATATAGAGGCATTTGATCCTTTTTACTAACATGGAAGTATTTTTAGAATTTAATCTGTTGTTCATTTTCACTTTTATATTAATATAGAGGCATTTGATCCTTTTTACTAACATGGAAGTATTTTTAGTATTTAATTTGTTTTGTATGTGTGGGGATTTTATCATTACAAAAAAGCTTAAGTAATGTTCATAAATAATTTTAAGGTTATTTGAGTAGTATCTAAATTAATTATAAATCAAAATTACATTATTTTTTAAAATTTTTAATGATTTTTTAAAAGTTGGATTATTTTTATTTTTTAAAATTTTACTATATGTATAAATTAATTTATTTTAAAAAAATTATTAATGTAATTAAATTAAAATAAATATTTTTATTTTTTATAAAATAATTTATTTTAAAAAAATCATTAATGTAATTAAATTAAATTAAATATTTTTATTTTTTATTAAATTATAATATATTTATTTTATTTTATTTTTGTTTATGAAGATGAAGATGATAGTTAAGTCTAGATTAAAATTGGATCTTAAGAGAAGTAAAAGATTATTGGATTTTTTTAAAATGTTATTTGATACTTGAAAAACATTAAAATAAGTGTTCCAAGATCACTAAAGTTTTGATGACTTAGAAGGTTAGGAAGGTTGGTATTGTGACAAATAATTTGAAATTGGGATTTAATTTGGGTATAGGCAGGGCACTCTAGGAGAAAATGCTTTTCATCTTCAACCCTCTTGGTGTCATAAATGTGACAAATTCTTTCTTGCCATGGTGTTTTGGGGATTGCTCCTCAATTTTAAGAGAGATACTTTTGATATTCAAGGTTAGGGTTAACCAACTCCTTATAATATCTTAATTTTCTTTTATCCTCTAAATCTTTATCACACCATAGATTCTCCTTAAACTTAGCTTGTACAATATTTTTAATATCATCAGTTCTGTAGAATAACTTTTTCGTTTATCCCCAATAATTTAGCCAAGACTTGGCATCATTATCCATCCCTTCTTGAGTTATTGGTGATTTTAGCTAGAGTTTGAAGCAATTTTGGGGAGTCTCTTGTCATCCATGTTGTTTATCTTGTTCTTGTACATTAAGTACCTAATCATAGTTATGTTCTCAATGGGGGGGATACTTTCTTCTATGAGGAGGATAAGATAGGGTGTATTGGCCTTAATTTTGAGATTATAAGTTATAAAATTCTTTTGAATTTGCTCTATCTTTCTCTAGGATTCTTGAGAGATATGCCATCCCCAAGATTCACATCCATATAAGATAGCAAGAGTGATGAGAGTGTCAAAGAGGAGCTTTTTCTTATACCATAGCCAAAAGCGTAACATCCCCTAGAAAAAATGAGGAACATTACTATGTAAAATACACATTCCTATGCAAAATACACATACATGCAGTTCTAGCATTAAAATCTCCACCCAAATGAACTGATTGAGAGGGTCTTTTTAATGAAAACGTATGTGAAGAGAAATGTTTGTTCTTATGTAACAAGCTATGTCTCCAACCCCTCTACAAAATGATTTCTTGATCCATGTTGACCATGATATAAAGCCGTCTATGTTAGTGACCTTAGATTCCTCATGCTCCCAAGTTTCAACCAAAAATATAATATCAATTTCACTTGAGATCAAACTTAATATAGGTCATTTATTCCAAGGAAAGCCTCGACAGTTCCAAGAAAGGACCTAAAGTGTTTCAAATCACTCTTTATTGTTACCCTTTTGGTCTCTATCCCTGATAATAGCTTTTCGCTTCATAATTATTGTCAATTTTCCTATTTTCTAGCTTCCTTTACCTTTTGAACCTCCTTCCTTAATTTAGCTCGATCTTCTGGAATGGGGTTTTCATTTATAAATATTCGAGACCCTTTTAAGCTTAGAGTTTTACTAAGTATGACATATTTATGGGCATTACAACTTACCATAACCCGAATCAACCTATCTTTATGTTCAATTATTTTCCCTAACCTTTTTTCTTCTATAAGACCAATTGTTTAAATTTGTGATTTATTTTTTGATTCCTCCTTTGCTAATGTGTCATAATCTTTATGTTCTTTTATACTAAAAATTATGAGGTTCAAGGCTATTTAGGGTCAAATTGTTAATTAATTTAGTCGAGTCTCAAACAATAATAGTTTATTGTCTGTCTATCTCTCAATATTATCTTCCAAGGATCTAAATTTATTATAAGCATTACTACTAACTCACTTAGAAGCATTGCTATTAATTCACTTTGAAGTTTGACTTCTCTCTTCTCTAAATTTTTTATTGATTCACTAGATTCATATAGACTATCTAAAGTTACTTTGATTATATTAGATTTATGTATCAACTATGAATTACTCATATTGAAAAAAACAATAAATAAATAAGAGAACAATAAATAAATAAGAGTTTAGAATAAGGTTTGAATAGTCACTAACATAATTTCGGTAAATAAATTTATTAGGCACTAACCTAATTTTGGTAGATAGATTTAGGACACACTAGATTGTCCACAGAGATAAATATTTATGCAATAACACTACAAAAATAATATTCACCATCGTAGGTGAATAAAATATATTCACAACTATATATAAAATATAATAAATACTTTTCATTTAATTCAATATTTAATTCAATGTGAGCATATTTTTATACATCATGTGATCTCACCATCGTAGGTGAATAAAATATATTCACAACTATATATAAAATATAATAAATACTTTTCATTTAATTCAATATTTAATTCAATGTGAGCATATTTTTATACATCATGTGATCTCATCTAAATCAATTGTTTTTAATATTTGATTAAATTATTTTAAAATGTATTTTTGATATTTCATTAAATTATTTTAAAATGTATTTTTAATATTTCATTAAATTATTTTCAATAATTACTTTCAATTAACATATTTTTATACATTATGATGATGATTAATGTCACTAGGACCTAATTGGTCTATCGGACCTTAAGAGGGTAAGTGATTACTTGTGATTCTTTAGAATTTTGTTTCTGTACTCGAAAAAGCATTAAGAGAAGCTTTCCAAGATCACCATACTTTTGTTGAGTTAAGAGGTTAAGAAGGTTGGTAGTGTGATCAATATTTTGAAAATGAGATGTAATATGGGTATAGGCTGGACAATTTAAGAGAAAGTGATTTTCATCTTCAACCTTCTTAGTGTCACAAAGGTGACACACTCTTTCATCCCATGGCGTTTTAGGAATTGACCAATGCCCAGTTTCACTATGGAGCTCGTGAGAATTTGTTTTTATCTTAGCAATGTTTATTTTTTACTTTACTCTTGGCAAAACAGATAGATAATTTTGATCTTCTAGATTAGGGTTGATTACATCTTTATAATACTTTAATTTTATTTTTTCCTCTAACTCTTTATCACACCACATTTTTTCCTTAAATTTTGATTTGACGTTTTTTTAATATTATCTTTATTCTGCAAAATGGTTTCTTCCATGATTCCCCAATAGTTT